>CM060841.1:40777500-40935000 GCA_030762175.1 Metallyticus violacea | reverse complement strand
ACATTAAACATAATACGGTTAGTGCAAGATGGGTGCCTAGACTTTTTCCTCAGTTTAAAAGCATCAAAGCGTAAACTGTTGTCAGGCATTTTTGGAGCTCTACCGTGGCAGCGAGAGAGAAGTTACAGGAGATAAAACTATGGACCTCTATTATGATTCCTTGTCAAAGAAAACCAATGGAGTGGCGTAAAGCTGGCGAAGCACCGCATCTAAAGGCCAAGGTCACTCAGTCAACCAATAAGATCATGGAAACAATCTTTTGGGACTGTGAAGGAATGCTCTTCATTGACTTCAAGAAGAGGAATACCGCAGTAAATGGGGAGTACTATGTTGGCCTAATGCACAGGCTACGTACTTCCATCAAAGAGAAAAGGCGAGGAAAGCTGAGTGGGGTGGGCTTTCTTCAAGACAACGCGCCTGTGCACATAGCTCTTGTTGCAAAGGAAGCTGTGAAGAAAGGTGGCTTCAAGGAGATAGACCATACCCCCTACAGTCCAGATCTAGCTCCCAGTGACTATTTCTTTTCTCAAAACTCAAGAAAAACCTTCGAGGATGGAAATGTAATTGTAATGGAGAAGTGATGGATGCTGTTTATACCCATTTTTCAGACAAGACTTTTGACTGTTTTGGGGGGATAGGGATTGAAATGTTAATTCAAAGATGTAAGAAGCGTATTGCAACAAAGGATAACTGTATTGAAAAGTTAAATATAGTTTTTGTCATACCAAAAAATTGTTAGGCCGGAAACTTATGGACCTACCCTCATATAGTCATTAATCAGTAGTTAATCTGCGCACTGAACGCATGAAAATTAGCAATATGTTTCTCTAATTTACTTTCATTATTACAACCAACTTTTAGTATTTGAGGCATCAAAGTTCTATTTCACTATCTGTTTTATTTCTTCCGGGAGGCCTCCCGAGGGTATATCTGAAAGAAAAAAAAACACATCCCTCCTGCGCAATTGCTCGAGAATATGTGCTTGTTTTTTTTTTTTTTTTTTTTTTCCCCACTTCCTTCTGATTTCTTGCGTCAAGCCATTTCTATTATTTTATTTAAAAACGCTCTTCAAAACCTTTGTTTATTAGCGTTTCATTGTATTTAGAGCGTGAAACAGCCGATAAATTTTGCTCAGAGGTCTCTTCTTTCAGTCACAAGATTCTTTTACATCCCATAAATCTACCACAGGAGACCAACGGCTTTACCTCCCTTCTGAAAGAAAATTCATCTTAAAAATCCATCGATCCTGGCCAGTTATCACTAATTAAGTAAACACACTGTTAAGCTTCAAGAAGCTTCATCCGTATGTATAATTGTTGTCCAAAAGTCAAGATCAGCTTCGTGTAGCGGTTACAATTTTTTTTTCTCATTAAGATATATAATTAGACCGCCTCCTTGGTCTATTAGCGTTGCTGACTGGTTGCCGGGAGGCCCAGGTTCAATTTCCGATACCTACTTTGGATTTTTTTCATTTAGGGAGGTCTGGAACGGAACTCACCCAGCCTCGTGAGTACAATTGGGAAGCTGCCTAATGCAGAGGTGGCGTTCTTCGATCACAAAAGACACGTGATAGGCGACCTACGGGGTGCGGGTTTGCTGATCAGATTTCCCCCTACAGTACTGCCCTCTATCAATGAAGTCGTAAGACGGAGTAGCGGCAGGCCAAGACTTACCCTGGGCTTTAGGGCCAAATGAGAAGAAAAAGGTATATAATTAACTGTTGAATATTATTAGAAAATACAAGAAAAACAACATTTTCCCAGTTTCAATTCGTGCAATAGGCTTCTTAAAGTGCAATGATTAATTCTCATTTCGAGATATCTTTCTTTAAGTAGCCTACGTGTACTTTTGACTCAACATTTAATACAGATATGTGCATGTTATTCCAGTGCGCCACTGTGTGTTAGGTGCATAAGGAATGAATTTATTCTATATTCAATATAATAATTAAAAATAAAATACAATATGCAGAATTATGTAGTAAATTTATCACTGTATACTATATTGTAATTATTAATTATCTATTTTTTCTACTAATATTTTACCCTAATTTACTGCCTTATTGATTCATAATCTGCATCATTGTAGTTATTAGGATGTTGGACTCATTCACACAATTAAAAATCGTCATCAATGACAAATTAATGTTCATTTGTTTCTTTTACCTATCCCCTCTCAACCATTTCTTCCTCATTTTTCCTAATTAATTTCCTATTTCCTTGCGTTTTTCCTCGATCCCTAAATTCATTACCTTATTCCCAAATACGAGGATTTATGTTGGAAAATTATTTCATTTCTCTAAAAGCGATTTATCTCTGAATAATTCAGTTTCTTTACATTGTAATAAACTGTACCAGACACTATCGTTGAATTTATTTCCATCTGAACCTTGCACCTGCTCCTTTCAACTTACAACTCCAGTTCTAGCCCATGAAAATCCTTCTCCGCCATCCTTATTACAGCATTCAACATATTTTTCCCTACTCCAAATATTTTCCATGCCTCTATTTAAATTTAAATAAGTTTTATTATTAAAGCCACCGAATATTTCTTGTACTTCAATATCTTCGATCCTAAGTTTAATTTCTATCCAAAAACACCTCCATTTTAAATTCTCTATCTTCCCATAATCTAATATATCAATTATTCCTAAATGTCATTAAATATAGTGAACCAGATATTTCTTTGTCTTATTCTTTCTTGTAAATTAAGTATTATCTCATAATATTTTCTTCCACTAGTAGGTTCGTGAAAGATGCTGTTTGTTAAAAATGTCGCATTTCTTGATGATGTCTACATTTTTATTTGTAAACGTTATCATTTTTTCAAGTAATGCCATCTGTATCCTTAAATATATATGAAAACTAAAAACGACTTTTTTCTCAACCTTTATATACACTATTGACAAATAAATTGCAATACATTTGCATGTTTATAATAGCGATGCGGAAATGAACTACCTTCTCGATCGATTGTTTGACAAGGGCATTGGGATCCTTTACGGCTGTGTGTTCGTCTTACCCAAGTTCACTGTCTTGTATTCGTTTTGCTACGGATCATTTCATCCAACACTTGTTGATTTGTTTTGTTTACGGACGCTCTTCAACATCTCAAGTCATCAGCGTCCCATTCAATTCAGGGCGTGAAGCGGCCGATAAATTTTCGTCAGAGACCTCTTCTTTCAGACTTGAGGCTTTTTTACGTGCCATACTTAGGATTTTTAAGCCCTGGCCGAAATTGAAGCCGCGAACTTGGGTCTATGAGGCAAGAATGGTTACTACTAAACCGCCAGGACCGACTTCGTCCAACACGAGCACCAATTTTTCGGGATGATATGCCGCACTGTCAGTATGCCACATTTTTCCCCCGATCAAATTCAGGCACCTGCTGGCATTACTGACGTATTTTGGACGAGTCATAATCGTTCATTCTGAGGAAATGTGGGGTCAGTTTAACGCGTCTCAATTTCAATGGCCAATAGAGTACATATAATACCTGGTATATGTTTAGTTTTAAGGCAATGTTGAGCTATTGCTATTTAGTTTCCAATTATATGCTTTGTTTTGTTTTTAAAGCATGTATAGATATTTTCTGAGCAAACACAGGAAAAGTGCCTGTTGCTTAAAATAGTTATAAAATATAAAGAGCAAAATGTCATATCGTGTTTCTTTGCCTCAGAGAAAAAGTTTACTCCACCTTCTGCAAAATAAGGTGGTGCAAATCTATAAATTACAGTGTCATGCAGAGATGTGCTAAGCCTAATAAACGGAAACTGAAAACTCTAAACTAAACATAAGATATACGCGGGTCAGATGTAAGAATTCGTGAATTTTCTTCCTTAAAAAAATGTTTATGTATCTTTCACTAGGAATCCGCTCTGTCATAGATAGCTTAACATGGCATTCCAGATCTGTAAAGGACATTGATGGGTTCTTTTGCTTGATTTCAATCCGCCTGATTAAGTATTGTGACCATGACTGAAGAACAGAATTTGCCATATACCATAGTTGAATATGCTCAAGAAATCAGGATCAGAGAGTAGGCGTTATTTTTATGGACATTTTGATGACTGGATAACAAAGATAAAAATTCAGTGCCAAGAATGAGGACACTTTGAAATCAAGTTGTATTATCTGTATAACGGTCACTTGATATTATGTGATATTACAATTCTAAAACATTTTATCGCATAATTTTAATATTCCTTTATGAAGACACCCAATTTTGAAATTATTTTTCATTATAGAAATAAAAACTGAAAAAAAATCTCTAGCTTTACTTCTTGTATATATGGAGACCGTAAAAATTTAAAGATTGATTGTTACGACCAATATCTCAGAGGTATATTAAGATACGGCTTGTTGAAAAAATTTAATGAACAAAGAGCTTAATATTTCTATTAATATATCCCCTTTACCTCCGTATCCCCTTAAAGGCAGAGTAGATCCAGGGCTATGGGTCTAGTCTGTGGGAGAGGGGGGTTACAGTCACCCATTACCCAACAATCGATCCCAGGCCCTCCAGACTGCAGACACTAGCACTAACCGACTATACTAGGTCAACACAGACTATACTGACGTTGGTGCTGCTCATGATGTAGGAAATGTCATGGTTGTTTCCGGAGAGAAATGTACATATGTGGCGGTATATCTACAGTGCCCCACTTAAAAAATACTTTTAGGTAATTAGTAAAAAAATATTTTTCACTTCTGCAAGAACTATATGCAACTATTTTGTAAATTCTTTAAAAATATTTAAATAATGAAATTCGGATAACTGTGTACCCTTCCTCATAAGCGAGCAATGTGGCGGCCACAAATGTGTTTTGTGTCCAGGTTTTAGCGTTTCCTTTCTTTTACACAATATTATATAATAATATAAAATGTGAAAATATTATAATAATTGGATTATTTAATATTTGTTTAACGAAGTAAACATAAGTTCAAAAATTATATAGGGTGATCCATTTGGGTATGGATAAAACGAAAATACTGTAAAACATTTACTGCTGAACTTATATTTTGAAATTTGGCATAGTATAACATTTAGAGATGGAAGATGCCAAAACGCTGTTTGGCTACCATTGCTCACTCTGCACTTTTTATAACAGTGATGCAATTTGCCCAAGTCTGTTATAATATAAGAGGGCTGATTTTTTTTGAAAGCTTGAATAATTTTTAATTTCACGCCATTAGTATTCCTATATTTCTGTGATTAGACAGTGTCTTTAGCAAAATTCTATACAAAGAAGTCAAGAGGGGTTAGATCTGGGGGGGGGGGTTGGGGACCAAGAAATTGATTTGTCACGACCACACCACATAGGATTGAAAGCTGTTTTTATAAAATGATGAATCTTCCTTGTCCAGTGAGAGGGTGTAGCATCTTGCTTTAATTCAATGTTCATATTGTTGTGTTACTGAAGTTAAACAATTCGCGACAGATCCAAATAAGTCTTTTCTGCAAAGAAGAATGGTCATTACACTTTATTGCGGCTCACTCTATATCATACGTTAACTTTCGGATTGATCTTTCAAGCTCGCAGGAGAAATGTAGATTTTCTCTTGTACATATAAAGCAGTTATGAGTGTTTAGTCTCCTGTTTAGATGTCTGTAAATAGCCATTTGTTTAAGAAGCCGTCATGATCTTCAATCCGTTGGCTCATCATGGATGCAAAATTGAAACGAGCTTTATGATTGTCATCGCGTTAAGCTTGTTGTAAGTGTTATGGGTATACTTCACAGTATTTTCGAACAATATACTGACAGGACATGTATGGTACATTCATCTCTGCTGACAGTTGTCTTTAAATTTTCGTAGGGATTCTTATGTTGACTTCAGAGATAGCTGCTTCTCATACCAGGTTTACCCTGTGACCTCCTGCATTTTTTTAAACACGGAACCTATTTCTATAAATGTTCGATATCACAACATTATGGAATCGTATTTAGGTGCATTACGCACACCATATTCTCAAGTTCAGCATACCAAAAACGCATTTCACTTGCTGTTGATTTGTAGTAACCATTTCAATCATCTAGAAGTTTCATTTGTCATTATGCATGGTTGATTGTCATTCCTGCCATGTAAGGAATCTCCCGTCTTTCAAACAAAATATTACCGGCAATAAATGTGTCCTACTACCATATTAGATTTTATGATAATATTTAATAATATCCATACCCAAACTGATCATCCTATATTCTCCTTTCTTCCATACACAGTATTATCATCTTGATAGTATATGACAAATGTAAAATGACAGACTACTATTGCGGATTTAAAAATTTCGGAAATAATCTCAACAACCTATGTGAAACAAAATTTATTCTTCCGTATACTTCAGATCTTCAACTGCAATCTAACAATGCCATTGAGTTTAAGAGTTATAAAAGACAAAGATTAATTAGTAAAATTAAGAAATTAAGAATTTTTCATTTATAAGACCACCCGCCAGAAACTCTTTTAAGCTTCATCACAAAAATGACGAAAATTCTTTTACTAAAATAACAATCTCTCAGATAGTCACTGTGTTTTCCTCAGTCCTCATAAATGGAAAATGCCGGGGAGGTACCCTAAACTTAAGCCTAGAACGCTTTTTTAAAATAAATCCTTTCCCAATATATAATTTCATCTCATGTATCATCAGTGTCCAACTCCTCTGGTGCCTCAGTAGTAAAAACGGGCGTTAAACACTACTAAAAAAAATAGTCACTGTAAATTTAAACATACAAAATATTAACTTTGAAAATATAATTCTGCATTTGCCAGCAACGGTACTCTCAGCCGTAAAACTGACTAATGGTAGATATGCTATGTTAAGAATATATGTCGTTCTAATTGGCACTATTAAGCGTTCAGAAGTATCTTGATGTTTTTGGTAGTTCTAAACTCAATTAATTGATCTTGAGCAACATTAGAACTTGTTTCAGTAGGAATAGACAACCTATTATATATATATATATATATATATATATATATTACCCTTGAGGCATGAACAAAGGAACGAAATATCAAAAGTGTCTTTCTTCAGTTTTACATATTTACTGCTGCTTTGGGGCGCTTTAGAAAGGCTAAATTTTCAGACAACTTCTCCTATTCTGTATGAATGAATTGAGGGGAAAATATTCAACGTTATTTTGAAAGTATTGATGTCACAGATTTCATCAGCACAACTGAATGGCATAAATCGATCAATAAACGCTGCATTAAGATTCGGGGTTCACATTTCCAACAAATGTTGTAACAGTATACATTAACTACACATTTAGTAAAAAAAATTTAAAAAATGAATTGCAAAACACATTTACAAATTATACAAGTCGGATCGGTTTTAATTTCAACACTTTAGTACATTATTTAAACTCCTTATTTTCACACATTCAAAAATATTAAAATTTTAGGTACAATTTGTACAAATAAGAACATTATTTTAGTTATAAACATTTAGGAAGTGTTCGTTTGATGTAATAATAAATAAATAAAATTATTCAACGTTGATTTCTAATGGATGAATTGCCTGTTTTGACTAACAAACGAAAAAGCAAAAAGACGATCTATGAAAAAGCCCACAGCATCATGATGATAATGACGTTGATGACGAAAGTAATGAGTATAACGATTTAAATGCCACAAAATATAAACATATAAAGTATAAAGTGAACTTAATGAAAATACACATGACCAAAAAAAAAAAAGTTACATTATAGTAATGAGCAAAAAGAAAAAAAAATAATGATGCAGAATGACAATATGGATAACCACTAAGTATCAACCGCAATAAAAAGGATTATGATTACTGTAATTATATATTTTATTAATTTTTTCAATTTTAACCTTAAACTTGTTTACTGAGCAGTTTTAAAATACCGCGTTTACTAATTATTAGTCCCATAAATAGAGACTTCCAAATTTTCAAAATTTAGTTTTACATAAGAATATATAAAATCTAATAATGATTTATTTTTATAAAAAATGCATGGTTTCTTTTCATTTGAAACTGCTTAAATATGAAAGTTTAACTGTATACAGAACAGAAAAATTGTACTAAACTGACAAGTATACATCTAAGAATTAACTTATAGAGTTTTCTAGACATTAAAAATAGAACTTTCGCTTTATATATATATATATATATATATATATATATATTAAATTCTTTAAAATATTTTGACTTAAAACAATTACCAAAAATTTCTACAAATTTTAAATACTTAGAAATATGCTATTTTTCAATTACAATATTTTTCTACAGTATTTGTCAGCAATTATCTTCATATAGTAAAAGTACTGCCCCTGAGGAAGTGAAAATTATTTCTCATTTAAGACGTGATGCCATTACAGATTTTTCCTGTTTACATTATGAGTGAGTAATGTTTTTATTGTCGCATATCAAGCAATGCAATTAAGTCAAAGCACCCTTTTTGTAGAAAACAATTAGTAGCAAAAATAATAAGAGTGTTTAATTTAATAGATTACAAACCATGGATAACCTAACCTAGCCTAACCACAACCGATCAATAGAATCATCAAACAAGCTATTCACTGGCTAAGGAATAACTACTGGAATATAACAGTTGGTGGGCGAAGGTCCATTTAAGGAATATAAGGAATGAATTCGCCAATCACTTTGCTAAAGAAGCTGCACAAAGCACAAAAACAATGTCGATCCTGGTGGTCTAGTGGTAACCATATTTGCCTCGTAGAGCCAAGGTTGGGGGTTCAAACCTGACTCATGCCGTGGGTCCCATGTCATAGATTTACGGCACGTAAAAATATCAAGCCTAAAAGAAGAGGCATATGAGAAAAATTTATCGGTCATTCACATCTTGAATTGAATGAGACGCTGATGACCTAAGATGTTAAAAAGCCTCTTTAAATAAAAAAATTAAATAATCACAGTGTGCTATGATAAAATACTTTAAAACAGTGTAACAAAAAATTTGAAAGAGGAGAGTATTGATAAATGACAAACCGAATGGGGAGCCACAACCTGAAGAACATATATAAAGAAACACTTCCCACTAGTATTGGAAGGACTAGCATGCAACTCTCTGGTGCTTGCAGAGTGTGGAAGAATACAGTACTATTTTCATAAATTTCATATAACACAAGAGTCAACCTCTATCTGCAATGGAACGAAACGAATTGTTGATCACCTCTTGTTGGGGGTGCACGAATTGCAACATAGAAAGACAGTAATTATACAAAAGCATAGTTCGCAGCGTAGAAGCCTGTCCGTCAAATTAAAAGATTTAATGACAAAATTCATCAAAAACTATTGTAAATATGCTACAACTATTGACTTTAATAATAACTACATATAATACTTCTTAGGCTTTTACGGCCGGTGTTTTAATTAAAACAGTTAAAATCTTCCAGGCCATTTTGCCGTGGTCCATGGTTTAACATGTTACCGTACCTTTCACTAACGAATGAACCGGTGTTGTTCATGTCCACTGATGATGCCAACCGCAGTAGCTGGTGAAAGCTATGGTAGCATATTAAACATAGGACATGACAAAACAGTCAGGGATATTTTAACTGTTTTAACAATAATTACATATAACATACTTCACATTGTAATTATAAATATTGTAAGTATCGTTAGGTTTTCTATAGACGATTTAAGAACAAAAACTATCAGCCTAATCTTTGTTTTCTTCTGTTAAATTAAAAATATCGTTAGAAATGCGCTTAGAACATGTTAATTAGTGCAAGTGAAAACTGAAACATTTAGTACTGCATTTTGGAATGGAACTATTGTTCAATAAACATGGATTATCGTATGTTTTAGTGAAGTATCTAGTCGACAGTGTCTTTTAGAACTTATGCTTTACGGAACGTTTCATTTGGACGCTGGCGTTTTTGCCAACTCTTTAAATCGACGTGATGCCTTATTAGAAGCAAAGAATCTGTTTTTTTCAATGATATGTAAATCTTAAGGATGTGTATTTTGGAAGATGAAGACTTGGAAAGCTTTGAGCAATATTTATAAAACTTCTAAACATGGAACTATTTATTATAATTCATTTTGATTTATGTTATAATTTTATCGTAGTTTAAAAAGTGTCATGTTTTAATTATAGTTGTTTATTTATCTCTTGAGTTTTGCAACCTTTTTCAGTGTATGATATTTCTGGAGATATAATTTTCATTCAGAAAGTGTTATATTTTTTGTAAAATGTGTGAAATACTCTTAAAAATTCGCTTTCGTTTACCAATAAATTCCTGGTTTCCGATAAACATTTTAAAAAGTTAGAGAATAAAGATGGGCCTGCATAATTTCTTCTCAATGACTTTATCAAATTCTACAAATAGATAATGGCACAGTGTCCTATCCTTCCACAACTCGTATCTGTACCATATCATGGAGATCTCATTAAAAGATTAGAACACCTATAGATTCATTCCCGGCTGTGACTTCAAATTTTTTCTAACTCCGATTTGATATTCTAGCTAACATGTCGTTTTATGCAAGTCTCATATGTTATATGAATAGCACCATTTATTTTTAAGTTGCAGTTCATCAAATGTAAAATTTATCAGTAGAAGAAATTACAGATTGATTAAATATATTTGATTGACCAAAAACGAGTTAACCAATTGCAGTGGAAATAGAATACAATAACCAATAATTAATATGACCTCGTGTATAGACTGTGTTTGAGAATTAAAATATATTTCAATACAAAAATACTTCTAATGGTTTTTCAGTGGATAAATTCCCAATCTTTCAACAAGCACCGGAAGACATCATATATCTCAGAAGTTATGCTTAATATGATGTGACATATTGTTTTCTGCATACGTTCTGCACACACATCAATCCACTAGATTTATAACAGCTGCAATGTGGTGAGAATACAAAGCTCGAACAATGGCCTGAAGATAAGTGCTATGGGGTTATAGCATATTTCATTATAACTTTATCCTAATATTTGCTCTCTTCTTTAATAAGTACTAAATTGGTATTTTCTGTTGATAACTATCTCTTTCTGCGCTAATTTCTTTCATCTTCTTTTAATCAGCATTAACACACGTTCTTTGGTTCTTATTCATGGATTTAATCTGATCGGTGAACTAGAAATATTCCTAAACTGTTCTCTTTGTTTTAAGTTTAACCAAAAGTATCCTGCTCATTGGCTTATTATTTTGGTGTTACTTAGACTGGTGAAATGGCTGGTGTTTATTTATTAATTCGTTTTGGTAAATCTTTTCCTGATTATTTATTTCAACTTTTCACTTCTTTATATTATAAATTATGAATATATTGCAATTTATTAGTGGTTCTGATTAATTTTTGGCTATACGTTTATCGTAAACTTGAACCAAGAATATTCTCTTGAATGCATTCACCTTCCACTCAGGGTACTCTTTCAAATAGAACAAATCAATAGACTGCATTATTCAAATGGAATCTTCTTTTAAGTAATTGTTTAGAATATCTAATTCGTATCCATATGAAAAATATTAAAATAGAATTTAATACATTATAGGACAGAGTGTTCTAACTCTTTAGAAATTAATACATGAAGAATGTTTCCCAGAAAATATTTTTTTGCTATTTTTCTTTTCTGATTACTAATTTATTAAGAGAATATTGGCTCAAAGCGATTTTAGGAAACAATGAATAGTCTGTACTTTTTATTGTTATATAAATCTTAAGAAAATATTTCATATTTTGTAAGATAACAGATTCCGAATTCAAACTATCATTGGAATATCCAGTTTTTATTTTACGCTAAAAACTTAACTCCCAACTATTACTGCTGCCTCCTTCAACGTTTACTTAAAACAAAATAAATATTTTGAGCCCGAAAATTCTCACTCCAACTCGAATTAATAAATTTTAATAAAATTATTCTCTTTATTAAAAACGTCTCTTTATATTTATTGAAGCGAAAGAAAAATTTACAAACAAATTCATATTCAGTGATATATTGTCAAATTTGTTAACTGCCATTTAGCAATTACTCTCTATATAGGGGTTATTATTGTCCAGGAATGTAGTAAATGTTGGGATTTTCTAAATGTGTAACATTAATAACTAACAGCGGTTAAGGTTATTAATTTTTGTTAAAACTGTACTGTATAATACTTCATATATATTAATGTTCCTTGAATTAATGAAATTTAAATATCTAATAACCTCTCTCATCCTTTAAGTTTGGAGTTTATCTATTGTTTCTGTAGCTTATTATTATTATTATTATTATTATTATTATTATTATTATTATTATTATTATTATTATTATTATTTTAAAGATGCTTGTCTTACATAAATCGGCAGGAAATAGAGGAGCGATGCATACAAATGTCATCTCTGAATTTGCAGAGCGAAATTAAAACTAGATAGGGGTAAAGAGACCTATGTCATAGAAGTAGGCATGAAACACAGGTCAGAAATAGCATGGCTTAGACTGGTAGGCTGGAAGGCACGTAAGATTGTTGACGAGGACTGCAGCAGAATTTGCTCATTATGCTCGAAACCAGGTGCACATTTTGGCTTAAGTGTACAGACAAAACTTTCTGCCGGATTTATTTTTGTCTTCCAGTAGAGGAAGGCTGGTATGTTAGAATTTAATTGTAAATAGACAAAACTGCTAAACTTGGGCATTTTCTTAAATGAAATACGTAGTTTTAGGGACAAGAAAGTTCTGTAAGCATTGTACATAAATAAATTGAAAAGTTATATGAATATCTGAATTATTGTATGTATTTCTGTTTCGTGTGAGTGTGTGAGTGCGTTCTTGTTAATATTGTATTTTCTTTTGTTGGGATTAATTTTAGAAATTATTTTACAAGAGCATGAACAGTCTTGCAACCCACGAGACTGTGATATGTAATATATGTATTCCCGGTTTAATTGGAATAATAAATACTACTACTACCATCACCGCTACCACTACTAATACTGCTATTATTTCATTGTGTGATTATGTATATATTAGATTTTCCTTAAAAGGTTAATCTTCATTAGATCTAACCAATATTATTTTTCTCAGATTATTTGTAATCCGTAATTTATATCTTTTTAACCCTCCGACATTGACCAATTCTTATATCATTTATTTGGTTTTCATAAGACACCCTGATATAGTTAAAATGTAAACTCTTGTTAATTTTCTAGAGTTATTGCTTAGCTTCATTATATTTTTTTATTCTCCTTTCTTCAATACATATGTACATTTTATTGTTTTATTTCACAGGTTTATAAAGTTGATCAGATTCCTCATAATGATGCTCATTTCAGTATAAACTTGAATTTAATTAATAATATGAAGAAATTTAAATGGCTTTAAGCCTGAAAACAAATACCTCTTTAGTGCGTGATTTAGATTATGAGTTAGTAGTTATAAGGCCATTCTTCTAGACTGCTAGCACTTTTCTAGAACGTTTTTAGAAAATTACCACGCATAGCCTAAAACTTTAAAGTGTGTCAATGCATAAATATTTCTTTTAAGTCTCTCTTCTCATTTATCATATTTAAACATGGGTTTTATGATATAAAGAATACTAAATTAAAATATTCTGCGAAGTCTTTTTACAGTCCATATGGGCCTGTGCTTTACCGCAACGTCTTCTACTTCCATCCCGTGATATCATTGGTAGAGTGCAGTATTGCAGGGGGAATGTGATCAACACACCGCATCCCGCCGGTCGCTATATCGCGACTTACTAGATCGAAGATCGCTACCTCTCCATCAGGCAGCTTCCCATTGTCCTCACGAGGCTGGGTGGACCTCGTTCTTAACCTCTCTATCTTAGAAAAATTCCTTAGTAGGTGCCGGGAATCGAACCCGGGCCTCCCGGGCAGCAGTCAACAACGAGAAACGCTAACCACTAGACCAAGTAGGTGATCAAATTAAAATATATCGGAAAATATTTTAATATGGTTTAAAACTCAAAGACAAGCCGTCGAGATTCACAGGAAATTGTTTCTCTGGTCTCTTAGCATCAACGCGCTTCAAAAGATAATTCACTCAAATTTAGGAAGCCTACATTCGCTTATTTCTACTGAAAGAAATTCCTGTTTATATAAACATTATAAACTCAAATATAACGCAAAGAAAACAAAAATATAACCGGTATTGAAGGAATAATTTAATTACTGAAAATTAATTCTACATCTTAAGATTTCATCTTAACAAACCAATGTCTGAAAATAAGACATATACCAGAAGGGAAGTAAATAGCCAAAAGTCTATGCATTAAAAAGAAAAACAAATCTTAAGATGTATAACAATTACAAAGGTATTAGCTATCTTCACTCTATGTATAAAGCAATGTTACAAAAATAACATAACTGAATGTTCTTAAATGCTAATGGAAGCGCAACAAAGTAAATTTCATTGTGAACTATATACGAAATCATTTTTGATAAGTCCTCCGCAGGCTTCATCACTGCTTCTGGTGGTGGAAAATGTTCCCCACGAAGATGTTCCTTCAGTTCGGGGAAAAGTAAATTCACACTGTACTAAATCTAGACTATAGAGAGAAGACACACTTCACATTTATTTCTGTGAGATATTCATCAACAATATTTGCAATGTACAGCCGTGCATTAACGTGGTGCAGCATCCAGCTTGTTGTATGGAGATATGGCCTTGTGCAAGTACGTGATATAGCTCTGCATAATTTTCAGGACATCTCTGTAGCATTATTACTTATACAGTTGTGTGTGCAGGTACGATAAGTTGGTAAATGATTCTTTGAATATTGAAAAAAATGAAATCACCATAACTTTCCCAACAGAAGCAACCACTTTAGAATGATGGAGATTTCCACACAAAGCTTTGCTGTTTGATCTCAGGATCCAAATATATGGCCAAGTTTCATCAGCAGCGAGTACTTACGAAAATATCTTCCCGTAATGCATCTGCAACTACCTGCACGTACCCACCGAGCACAAACATATCTCATTTGCATATTTTCAGTTACCAACCTGTGTGTGGCACCAAGTTCATTTTGAAAATTTCAGAGTGTTCTTAATGTTATTCAACGATCTTTCTTCACAATGACAGCAGAGGGTGTGAATGTTTTCTTTCGTTAGAGCGCCGAGTGCAATTTTCTTTTAAATTGATTGTCTTTCCTCCTTAAACTATCTTCTAGCTGCACCATAGGTAAAATAACAAACACTATTGACCTCATATAACATTGCATACGTCTCAGCTGAATATTGAGACGAAAGCAGAAATTCAGAGCAGCATATTGTTCGTCATGTGTCACTTCCATTTTGCTTTAGGCGGAGCTGAACATGTCTCAACCTGCATACCTCTCATAGACGGTAACCGGAAATGACGACAATGAAACTGATACCTCGTGTACATTATGCATTAAGCTAACAAAATGTTGTAAATCTAAATTTTAGTGCGAGTAATTACGCCAGTAAAACTAATGATCATTCTTTAATGAACAGCTCTCGTAGAAATCAGGTATCCATTTAGAAAGAGATATGTCATACAATTTAAAAAAAAATACTGTCATGGTCTGCTTTCTCTTGCCATATTTAATCTATTATATGTGATACAACTGCATGACATAACTTCCGCTTTCATTTTACCAGACTTTCTAGACTGATGATATTAGCGTTTTAGCAAATTTCTACGAGAATGGGAACTATACTACTTAAATCTACCTCCTTGCTTGCATTCAAACTTATACAGTATAAAAACACCATATAATTGTATAAAAAGATTCTGAATGTATGAAAATAATGTGTAAAATCTATTATGTTTTCATTAATGTTCTCAAACTCAGTGGTTCAAAATCAGCTATCATGTATATGTGGCTTGAAAGTATGTGAGGTTCTTCAGAAACTGTATCTTTTCTCAAAGCCTTAGAGACCCATAGATGTGTTAATAGAAAATTAGTTGTCTTTTCTTAAGACTCCTACACAGGATTAAATAAAAATAATACGGTGTTTAATGTTTATTATGCGCTTGTAGCAAAAGGTCTAAACCCTTTCGTAGACAGTATTTTTTGTTTCCGGGTATACCTACCTACCAAAAGACAGAAATTCTGGAATAAACGTTTACAAGTATGAGTAGAATAGGTTTGAAGTTGTAAAAATATTCTAAGGTTTGATATCGATTCAAAATAATTGCGAAAGAAACTTTGGAGATGTCCAACAGTTGATCAACAAAATGCGCAAGAGTAATGTTTCAGTTAAGGAGAAAAAATTTCATTACAAAAGTATCTGCTATGAAAGTTGACCAAAATCCAGGAATAACAATATATTGAAAACACCAAGAGTAGCAGGTTTACAAGAAGGTGTCATGTCATCTCAATAACAACAGGACTTTTACCTCTGAATATACCAGTGCTCCATTACAAAGGTCATGGGAAACCTGCAACAAATCTTAGGCTCCTAATGCCATTAATACCTTTCATTCCCCTAGAACATAATAGTTTTACCCAACCTAAAAAGCTATCCAAATATTGGAAATAAAATATTTTGAAAGATATATAAATGAAGAATCTGATTTATACTTAACCTGTATTTTGACTTAATTTTTATCAGATTTCATATAATTATTGGTTACAAAATACATGTCTATGTTTAAATCATAGAATAACCAAAAATAAAAACCTGTAGAAATACCTGAATTAAAGCATGCAGTTCTTGAAATTGTAGTGAACATTAAAGTTTTTGGTAATATTTATATAATAATAAAATATGGCATTGAACAACATTTTGTAAAATTTAATAATTATGCATTTATTTTGTAAACCATTTTCTACTAAAATTAATATTTTCCTACATGCACAACTTTGTTTGCTGTAAACCGATAAATAAAAAATCCCGTCCATATTTTACAAAAGAAATTAATAAATTAACTGATTATCTCCATATTATGTTCTTGTGGCTTAGCACTCTCTCACTGAATGCCTCAACTGTAATGCGCTAACAACCCAGCAATAGATTATTTAAATTAAAAATATCTGCAGCTTTTATTGATCATATAAAAACATTTTTAGAGTAGATAGAAAACACTGTGGCTAAGATTATTCTGATTACCTAGTGAAAGCTGCACAACACTACTTCACAGGATAATTAGCAAAGAAAAATCAAAATTAAAAACCCATTGTAATAAATAAAGGTATAAGACCAAATTATTTATCATTCACACGTTTAAATATTTATGTTAATGACGTTAACGAAAGAGGATATCATTATGAGATAAAACATGAACAAGCTTTAATATTTTATTGTGAGTTGATAATGTAATTATAGTTTAGAAAAATTAACAAATGCTGTACAATATTTAATTCAGATATGTAAATACAATAACTTTATATAATTTAAAAAAAATATTAAACTGGTGGCTCTTTCAACAAATCTCTCATTTTAAATAGTATATAAAAGAATTCAAGTACAGATTTAAATATATATATATATATATATATATTAAAATTGGAAAATGTTGATATATAGTATATCCATATAATTTTAAAAAATGTAAAGAAAGGAACAAGGATTAAATTTTATTACACAAGGCAATCTCTACGTAATAAATGCGAATGAAACTTACGTCGCTACAAAACTAGTTTAGAAATTAACATTTTAAAATAATATGTTGTACAAATTTATATGAAATACTCATAAGTGAAAACTTACGAGCAAACCTCAAAGAAATCGACTATTAAATTAATTATGATTAGTAGTTACATAAAGAATTTGTGAGATTATTTTGATAAAATAGATAATTAATTCCAAAACAAGTTCTGCAGTATCAACTAAAAATATGAAGATAGTTTGAAGTCTCTATATGTTCTCTCAATGTTCTCTATATTAGATTGGAAAATAAAAAGCATATTGCTCTGATTTAGTACCGTTTTACAGGTCTCTCCCCCTTACTCTTTCGCAGATATTGTAATTATTTTTTCTTGTAGCTTGTTTCTGCTTTGCTAATTATATTTTCTTTTTACATTTATTGCAATGATCCTGGACGATCATGCATATACAAGGAATATTCAAACAAAAACTAAACAAAGGAGCTTTGAATGATTTTCTTATCTATGGAAACACCGTAAACGCAGCCCGATGGACAGAAACGTTCAACTCTCTACGAGCATTAGTTTAGCCCAAGTTGCTAATTGTTGGAGTCGTATTCCTTCGTCATGATCATACCCCCCATCACACTGCAGCAATCGTCAAGGATTACATTTTTCAAATTCCAGCCTCTGGCTGATACCACAGACTCATTTCCATGCTACTTTTACATTTTTAGGAAAGTAAAGCATTCACTCAAAGGAAACAATGCAGGATATCAATCGGGGTGGTTTCATTAGTAATAAGCCCACTCATAAAGTTTAAAAATACTTCGTATTTGACTGTGTAGGTGCATTATTTGCCGAAAAAAAGTAATTCTAACGAAACACTCCTAATTCCACGCAATTTGCATGGAAAAGAGTGAGGTTTTTTGGCAGTTGTCTTCCTGTAAAAACTGATCCCAATATGCTAACCTATCCCTATTCAACTTAGCAACTTAGCTCTGAGCGCAGTCAGCCTCCACTGTTCGGTATCTGGGCAGTCCGTTAAAATGCATTGTCAGTTTTCTTTGTCTCCAAAAAATTCGCATATTCTCTGCACAACCGCGTTGCTATTTTAGTCCACTTCCATGCCCTAAATCTAATTTGTGCTATACCCGAACTTTCTTCAGAATTCATATATACGAGTACACAAACTCTCTGCCTTGTTTGATTTTGAGCTCGTTGCCAAAACTAAATTATATTTTCTCTCTGCGTTCTGTCTCTATGTCCTGTTTGTTAATGAGCCATTTTTGTACCTTCCTCCAAACTTAAATACGATTCTTTACTCCCTTCTCCCGCACGCATCCCATTTAAATGCTCTCTAAATGTCTTATAATTTTAGCTGCCCCAGTATCTTTGGTCCCAAATGGGATGTTTGCAGCATTAGTATATGATCCCCCTTTTCTTATCCCGAACCAGTACTTTATTGTTTTAATTTTACAATAAATAGTGTCTTCTTATTGTCCAATTCCCCTTAAAACACCACAGTTGGCTATATATCCCTCTACTCCAAATACTTGCTTTAGAAACTAATTTGGGACTTTGCTGTATCGGTATGTAAAATAATTATGTTCGTAATATTAGATTTCACATTTTAATACTGTTTTCATAGTGTTGATGTTAACAAAGGTTTTAAAATAAGTGAGCAACGATAGTTATGAGCTTGTTTTCTCTGTAAGGTTAAGCAAACAAACACATACTGAGTATCTGCAATTAGTATATTATACATTTATAAGTTGGCCACTGCAGAGCTTTAGGCAGCGTTGCCAAATGTTCGGAGTTAAAATATTTATTTTCACCAAAACTTTAAGAAATACATAAAAGATATTTGGATCATTTTATTCATCTTATTTAGTTCTCTTATTAGCTTGATTTATAACACCGAGTTTTTCTACTATCCTATCTATATTTATATTCGGCGTGGATGCCTTAACATATTCCAATGGAATTAAAATGCTATACTCTGCCCTTCCCTGGCGGTATTTTCTTAATAGAAGCATGTTTTTTTGGTTTTAATTTTTTATCATAATTACATTCTCCATTTGACTTGCTCATGAAATTGTAATTTTGATATAATACCATCTGCTGTACCTTTTTTTTTTTTTTTCCTTCTCATAGAATTTCTAATTTCGTTTAAAAATGTGAGAAAACCTGTGCCAAGAATTAATTCATGTACATACTAGATTAATGTTTAAGGATGCATTTCTGTGACATACGCCATGCAGATAATACTATAATTTTTTAGATTTTACTTCAGTACTACACTACGTTGAGTGCTATAATAGTTTCGATTTTTAATTAATGGCATGCTTGTAATTTATCGAATTAATGGCATGCTGTATCGAACATACAGGTATATAATTCATAAGTTATGTAACATACAAAAACAATGGAGAGTGATCTAAATTTTTATTACGTGGTGTTTGTGTTGTATTCACTGAGCCTGCTACCTTGGAAGTTTTTTCTTTCTTTGGAGATGGAGACGACCAGAGCATAGTGCTAACCACATTTTTTTCAATCTAAGCTATGGAAAAATGCCTTGACGAAGCACCTGTACTATAAATGGATAACTTAGCCTTGTTTTAGATATAATTATGATTATAATAATAAATCCAAAAAAGTGTTTAAATGTAAAGTATGGGCGGAAAAGAGTTTTGTCAATATTGCTATGTTCAAGCACTGTAGTAATATATTTGCAAATATACAAAGTTACATGTTTTATACTTTTGTTTTCTGAAAAAAAGTCCTCCAAAGCAACTTTCCTTTGTTTACTGCAGAGATGTTAGTTATGAATGCTTTTTAATTATAAGCAACGTTCTGAATACCTTCTTCTAAATGAGAGTGGTATCTATCCCCTCGTGACGAATTAGGGAACATTCGCCATATGGCTGGCAATCATGAATAGGTAGCCATTGCTCGTGAAGCATTGCGACATATGTTCCATTGCTGATATTTGATCAGTTAGCTCAGAATCTCGTTCTTACGCAAATTCAATACAAACAGATACCAATGGGATTTATTTATATTGATTCAAGAATAAAATACGTTTCATGGCTATGCCACATTTCAATTCAAGTTTTTGAAGTTCGCTGATGCTGACTGCTAATTTCTTTCCTCGTAATACAAAATTAATTTTGTTCGATTTTCACATCTTTTTACTCATATGCTGTTTCAGGTATATCTCCTTGGTTTGTAATAAATAATGTAAGTATTGCATTGTAAAGCGTTATTGAAAAGTGAATACAAAGCAGTAATTCAAATTTAACTAAAGAAGGATTTTCATTACTTTAACAGTGTACAGGGAAAACTTGCCCTTCATGTTCCACGATGAAGTAGTGATGAAAATTATTTCGTTTGAACAGAGAGAGACTTGAGGGTGACCTACGCGAGAGTATTCGGTGAATGCGCTGACACACACAAAAAACATCTTTGCCTAGGAGGAAATTCTGAGGGACAAGCGTCTGGAGACGAAAGAAATGGACAAGATTGGAGCTTTCTAAAACGACCGTACTTCACATCCTTTAACATCTGCATATGCATAAAGTCAGTGCAAGATGGGTGTCCGATTTCATTCAACAGTTCAGATGCAAATGCACGTGGAATGTTGTCTGGAGTTTCTGAACCTTTTCCGTGACAATGAGAGGCAATGTTACTGTGGACGAAACTTTGGTCATGTATTATGAACCTTTTCATAAAGAGAATAAATGGAGCGATAAAAGCAGGGTGAAGCACTACCTAGAAAGGTCAAGGTCACACAGTTTACGAATATCATGGCGACAACTATATGGAACTGCGGAGGAATTTTGATGATAGAATTCAAAGATAACACTGACTGAACTCCTGCATAAATTGCCCAGTGTCATCAAGGGAAAGAGGCATGGAATGCTGAGTCGAGCAGTTAGACTCCCGCACGACAACGCACTTGGCTGCTGTTAACACATGTGGCTTCCAGGAGTTGGACCATTTAAAGTTCAGGCCTTGCTCCCAGTGACTAATGTCTCTTTTCAAAACAGAAATCTTACCGAGGTCAGATATTCGCAAACGAATGGGTTGAAGAATACTACTATACAGAATTTTGCAGACAAAGCTTTTTACTGCTCATTTAGAGGATTGAAATGTTAATCCAGAGATATGATAAATGCATGAAGTAAAAGAGATCACATTGAAAAATGATATTTGTTCTTTTGTTCTATCACCTACTTAATATGGTCAGGCTGATCGCGCCTTGTGTTATTTGGCAATTCACACGTTCCACCAAAAGCAATCTTCTGAGAAAATACGCAAGAAAGGTAAGAAAGGGAATCAAAATAAACAAAAATAGAGCAATTCGGGGAGAGAGGGTGCATTTTCTACATTCTTTTGCAATATTCGTTTGTTTTAAGGTAAACACTGACATTTCTTCCTCAAAGTTTATTTATAATATTAACTGCTACCAGTATTTCACAACTTTATGAAAAATATGATTTTGAAAATATAAGCCAGGCGCCTTAATGCTTGGGAGAGTAGGTTCATGGTATGAAATAGACGGCATATCGAATAAATCCATTTATACTGCCAAAGTATTGTTTTTTTTAAGCACTACTTCCTAACCGTTGTGCTGTTACCATATTTTATTTCAGTTGTTTTAAGTTTTTTACCTACATTTCTGCAACATGGGCTATACAAATCTAATCTTTTATACATACATTGTGCAGTTTTTGTGTAACCAATTAACACATTTCGCCCAGTCATCTCTCTTTATGTGTTATAATAATTTTCCCAACAGTTAAAATGTTTGTATCTGCAGATTGCCAATTTTCAAGGTCACTAGAAATTCACAGCTGCTTTTGGGGGAGGGGGGGGAGGCGGAGGGACAAATAGATTTCTTCTTCTCCCATTCTCTCTACCGTTTATCTTTTTCTTCTGCTACCTTAAAGAGAGATTTATTTTCTCTAGGTTAGTCTGTTCCCATGCAAATAGTTTTGTAGTATTCAATTATTTAGCTCGCAAATTTGGAAGAGGACTCCCCTCGTAAAAATCTTAGTTGGGGTGAAACTCACTGGAGGTGGAGGATTTACAGTTTTAGGTGCTGATGTTGTTTGTGATGAAAGCTGAAGCTCATCTATAAAGCTCAAAATTTCCAGTATGTTATGAGAATTCAGAGGATAGACAGTATCTGACCTGAAACTATTAACGAAGTTAGTATTCTCACCCTTTTGGTCTTATCAGACCATAGATACTTCCCTTGTTTTCATAGAAGCTTGTGTTTCATGAACCAATTCATCTATTAATAATAATTTTATTTACAACTTACATATATATAATTGTCATGTATTGTTTATACGTGTGTGCCTATAGACGGCCACACCTCTACCTTTCTCTGTGTCTGACCAATTTGTTTTATGAAACTCGTCGTCACTTAAGCATTTAAAATTGCAATGATATTAATTCTTACTGCAGCAAACATTGGTTTAAATTATTAACAGAATACATTTTCACTGTGTGGGCAATGCAAATATATTAACTAATTATAGCTGCCTAGAAAAACAAACTGAGAACACAAGCTCGCTCACTCTTCATGCACGTTCTCTGCATCTGAAAACATCTTTTACTTTGTAACACAATCTAATGGGTTGTGGATAAATTATAATGGATGCGCCAACTCTCCCAGGGAGCCATATGTCCAGCAATTATCTACTATATTTTCTCTTAGGCAATTAGTTAATATTCTAATTTTTTTCCTTGTAACTTCATTGAAATCTTTGCAAAAAAAAAAAAAAAAAAAAAAAAAAAAAAAAAGAAATGAAAAATGTTAAAGGCTCGAATAAATCATTGTAATCAACAATGTTTAAGAGCCACAGACCATTAGCTGTTCAACTTTTCACTTTGTTATACAATCCTGCTCAGAAATAAATTCTAATAAGTATACAAAAGCCCCCAAATTCTTATCTTATCCTCAATATTTCTGAGATTATGAAGTAAATAATATTCTATATAAAAAGTGCAGTTAATTAATCTTATAACATTTCAAATTTCAGAATTTTCTAGTCATTGATATGAATAACAAAGAAAAAAAGATATTATTGAAAAACCAAGCTAAAGTAAAAGCTGTTCTTTAATAACAATAGTTTGTAGACACCTGTTTAAATATAAATGATCTCAAATTAAAAAACTAAATCAATAGAAAAAATTACGAAATATTTACCTTTCATATTGGAAATTTGCCCAATATATTATTTATTTTATTATTACTTTTATTTATTTAATTTTTATATATTTAGTGAACATTTGTATCTTTATTATTTTGTCTTTAAATATGTGTGGTTGTTTATCTAATTAACTTCATAATGTATAGTAGTGTTTATTTTCATAAGATGTCTGCAAATTTTACAATTAAACCTTCCGGCCGAATTTAATTAAACTACTAGGACTTAATTTTATAATGTAAAAGGAGTAGAATTTTAGGGCATATATCAATAACATTAAATAAAACGCAGTGCGTTTACATAAATAGAACATCTGCTAAGAGAGTGTTAATAATTTTAATTAACTTTTCTTTCCTGGCTAGGATTTTTAATATGCATCATTCTTCAGTTTTCATCATCAATATGGTAAAAATGAATGTTCTTTAAAAGGAGACAAAAAAGAAAGAAAAACAGATCGTATTTCAGTTCATACATACAGTCTTTTAGTAATTTAAACCACATTCTTTATAGTTGTTACCTTCTGGAAACTATATTCAAATTATAATTTACAGTTTAGCAAAGCTGGAATAAAACTGATAAAGAACAAAACATGGTGTCAGTAAAAAAATTTTACATAAAGGATTCGAAATCTTGAGAAAATCTAGGCTTCCGTAACTGATGTTCACATTTTTATACTTGGTTACATGCTGTAGCCATGTCACAAGATTCAAATCGTTCTGCGAATTTTTCGACATTTATGACGTGACTAAAAGAGAATCTAAGGAGAAAACAAATTAATTCTTTGCGACCTACTATAAAACCTTAAGTAACAAAGTTCTAACCCTATCTGTCAAACCATATTCCAACTTCCGTTTCATAATTTTCCATTGCCTCCATCATTCCATCAAGGCAGCTTTTTCCAGGTTTTCCTCGTCTCCTCTCTTCCCGCCCCCCCCTCTCTCTCTCTCTCTGCAGATCTTAAATCCATCGCTTATTTTAGTGATTTTCCTACCTCCTTACACTGGGTATATCAATATCAATTAATTAATTACTTCTTCTCCACCAGTTCAGCAATGTGCAATTCTACATTTACTTTGTTTTTCTTTTTGGTGGGGGGGAGGGTAGGGCTTCTAATTTTATTCTTGAAACTCTACCCCATCTCTGCAAGAAGCACATTTCTGTCATTTATACCTCTTTCTGTATCTTAGCATACTTTTAATTACTGAGTGGTATCTATCATTTTTCTTTTTTACTCCAGAAAACGGAATTCGTTGCTCAACTTTTTATGTCTTAAGTTTACTTTCAGCTCCATTAGTGTCTCCTTTATTTATTAATAGAGAGCGGAAAAACATACAGAAAATGTTGACGAAATATATAAAATCTACATTACTAAAGTACGAAAAAATATGAACTTTTTGAGAAAAAATACCAAAACCCGTATATTTAAGTATAAAATTAATTCTTGAGACAGCATTTATTAGCTGTCACCCCCAAATTTAATTAGAGTGATTATAGTAATTAATTTTATGTAACTTTTCCAATTTCATTATGATAACAGTGTCATTTCTATTTCCTGTGCGAGTGTTGGATTAATGTTTGTGATGTCATTTTCTTGCCAGAGTACAGAAAGCTACCCAAGCCATAAAGAATTCATGTTGCCTATTGTATCAATATTTGTATAGATGGCCCAAGTAAACGTAAACCGATATTTTCTGGAGAAATTCTCAAGCACGGTTCCGTAGAAAAGATGTTTCTTGTATATTGTCTGAAAGCTTCATTGTTATTATATTACTCCAGAGTAGTAAACATGCGGGGGTGAAAAGGCAGGCTGATAACCTCTGGAAGGGGAATCCTAACGATTCCGTGTAATATTTATGTGGATTTCGTGTAAGAAGTCACGTAAGCCATCTGACCAATAATATAGCAGAGGAAAAAAAAATGGAGGGAACAGATTACCCAATAGAGACGCGAAGATGGGAGAAAACATTATATATTTTTCTAAAAAACATATTTGAAAGAATAAAAATAGCTTCGTGAGACCGGCAGACTACCGTGCTTATTTAGTCTTGCAATTTGCGGCCCAGGGGTAGTCGATCCACATTCATTCTCCGTTCTTTTTAAGTTGGTGGGTCATTAGTATCAGTTTAGTTCAGTCGAAGAGCATGGCTAGTGGAAAATTATCAGTGAGGAGTAGGCAGTGACGTCTCAGAATTAGTTGAGTTAAGTAGAGTTCAGAATCACAGTTTAAGAGTTGTTAAAGTGCGTTACGTCAGAGTGATCGCCGTAGTTAATGCAAAAATGGCACATAATCTCCAGGAAATAACGGTAGTACATTTTGTGTGGGATAATTTATGAACAATAAATTGTGTTTCATCTCCCATAGCGAGAAATCTTATTAATCTCCAAACCTCCAAAATACAAGTCAACGGAAAATATCGTCGGAGAGTGAGGATAAACTTTTACCTCTGAGATCTCAATCTTTAATTCAATCCTTAATCTAAACAATTAATCTAATCCTTCCAAAATCTCTTCCACGTATTTTACATATTTAATTAACCCCCCTTCTTTATAAATATCTCTGCATTCTACATTATGTTAATCGGAAACATACCAACATTGCACTATTTTGTAACTCAATAACAAGTATTTTCTCCATGCTTTCTATCGAGAGATTGTACTATTTGTTAGTGAGGATGTTTGCATACAAAGAAACTGCATTCTCTTCAAATGATATGACAGAAGTGAAATAATGTCGAGGTACATTTTTGTAGCTTTATGTTCGTTGGAATAGATTTTTGCCTTACGTTCTAGTTATTAGTTTTATTTGGTCCCCAAGTAACGAACTTCAAACTTCCAATGTCATCTTACATCATATGATCAATGTCGCATTAATTAGGGAGTTCATGCGTCGAATAAAGTAATATAAATTCTAGCAACAAATCAGATTAATAATTTATGCATTATCGAAATCATTTTTGGAAACTTTACAAAGTACGTACGAATGTCGTGACGATATAATTATGTGGCATAAAGAAATAGTTGCATATGTAATATGCATGGAATTTTCATTAGAATTGATTTAATGTGTACACAATAAATAAATGTATTCACATCCTTATTCCCGTATTTACATTTAACTATTTTCCATCAGTTGTGTCGTAATTCAAATTTTAGCCTTCTTTTAGCATCTTGATGAACTATCCTGTGAAACAAATAATGGCAGGAGGCAGAATGCGAAGTGAACGCATGTACTATACAATAGCTCTGATATTGCTTTACTAATTACGAGACTGTACTATAACATTGTTGTAGAATTGCTTGTGATTGATAAATGGGATATGCCTAATCCTAGCACAATATTTTTTTTTTTTTTTCCTCAGAGTTTCTTCCTACACAGAAGTAAATTCCTTCGCACCACTCAGAAATAAAATGAAATTCAAAAGGTTCTTAAATAGCGCTGGCTTACATTTTGAAAAATATAATGCAAAACACAATTACATAAGTTTTGGTCCTGAACGTGACATTTAAAAACTTCGAAGCTCCGACCTATCAGCTGAGTGCTAACAATGACAGAAAATAGAGCAATAATACAATAAATTAGTTGAAATTAAACTAACTTATACCATTTGTCTTTTAACAAATGTTGGGGAATTTATTGAAGAATGTAAAATGAAACATTGAAAAAATCTTAAACCATATAAATATACGTTTAAAAATGTTATTGAAAAATATGAAAAATATTAAGATATAAAAATTAGTAAATATTATAAAAGATAAAAAGTGATAACCAATTTTTGGGTTCAACACAGCTAAACCTTAAATACTGTACTGCTCAGCATTCTACCATTAATGCTCTAAAACAGGAAAATTTATGTTTTTCCGCTTTGTACGTATTATAGTTTCTAAATATTGGCATTTTACAAAATGTATTTTTAAACCCTTGAAATTTCGGTATATATGTTTCATATCCAGCTAGAAATTTTTATAAAATGGATCAAGTACGGCAGGTGTACATGCGAGTCGATAGATGAAATTTGGAAAAAAAAATTTTTTCATGACAAAGCTTAGTATTATGTAGTATTCCAGAAACTTGAAATAATATGTTCACAATATTTATTTCCAAATTGCAATATGAAGAAATGTTTGTGCAATATCTTCACATCAGATATATTGACTTAAGTTTACAATTCTCTCTTCCTATAAATTCTTGATGCTCATAAAACCCAAAAGACAGACATGTTTTTATTGTTATGTTTTAAAAGTTGTAGTAACATATATTTTAAATGTGTAATATTTGTCAAGTTGACTTGACTCATACTTTTGTGAGCGATAATCTTCCTAGGGAATGCATTCATCACATGATCCTGGGAAATGAAACTCTATTCTGAAGATTGTAATTAGCTGCCATATTAGTTGGCATACCATGGTACCCCAAGGTAGTTATGCCACATGAATTAAAGAACAGTGGGAGAAAAATGATCTAAACATAAAATGTATTGGCAAACCACACCCACCCTACCAGACGTATGTCCAATAATTCATCTGGCTATCGACTCTCGTCCCATTCCAATTTTCGGGATACGGGTTCGTGTCCCGAACAAATAATGCATCATGGGCATCATCAGCAGAAGTTATCTCCTCGCCGTAGTCATGTGAATGACAACGTTCTGCGGGTGGAAGGGGGTGGCTGGGAAATAAAAGAGATTGTATGGTGAGCTAGCGAGAGTTTTTGATGACGATAAAAATATCATGCATCAGTCCGCCACTACATACGATGGTACTTAACAGTTGATTAAGCTTCAAACCCGCGTACTGGAACAGGAATTACTATAAAACCAGAACCAGTCATTCTCATGCGGGCGAAGTGGCCAACAATTGCAAGTACTCCATCCTGGATTTTGCACAAGTTTTTCTAGATGCCTTTTATTTTACAGTTTTGAATCTTCGAACTGTTTACTAATCTCCCTGTAAATGTTGAGCGGCTCAATTTGTGATCACTCAAATCATTTCTTCCCCCTTATGCAATAGAGTTAAGACGAAAGAAAAGTTTACTGTGTTGAATAAAGTCATACGAAAGTTTCATCCTTAAGGCTCCATTAAATGTACAATCCAAAAAGTCATTCTTTAAGTCTTATAAATGCTTAACTGTCCTGGTCCTCCGTTCACTATTGCAACCGCCACGAGTGGCCGAGGTCGTTAAGGCGCGTACTCGTGAGCGGGAGGTCTGGGGTTCTAATCCCGCCAGGACCGTCCTTCCTAAACGAGGTGTTTTCCACGTTTTCCTCAGTCCTCAATGGCAAATGCCGAGGACATACCCTAAACTTAGGCCTGGAACGTTTCCTTCCTTTAAAAAATAATATCCTTTCCCAATTTATCATTTCATTTCATGTATATCAGTGTCCAACGCCCGCGGTGCCTCAGTAGTAAAAACGGTCGTTAAACACCATTCAGTAAAAAAGTTCACTGCAGTGGATAATTTCAGGTATCTTCCAGCAGAAAATTAAACAAAATTCATCGTCAGATGAAAATATATAATGCTTAAAAACCACAGTAGTATTTTCCTAATTGGACAACCCTTTGAGATCTTTCCTATCCCTGATAGGTATGAAATAATTTAAAGTCAACCCCCCTTGATGCTTTAATTAATAAAAACCTGAGATAAAAGAAGGTGTTCACAATCTGCCCCGAAAATATACTTGAAGATTTACAGAACGTGCACGTTACAGATCCTGGGAGAATATTGTGTATCAGTGGTTAGAGCAAATCATAGTGTCTCCTTGTCAATTAGCAAATCCGGCTTCATTTCCAGATAGAAAACAAAAAAGTCAGTATGGAATTCTTTTCGCGCTTTTCTCTCACCTGAAAAGAGAATGCCATGTAATGCTTCGCTACAAGGAACCTCAAATAACTTGCGCCATCAATTCCAAAATAAAAAGTAAGGAGAAAATCTCTGTATCAGTTCACAGTCACAACCGAATTTTTCTACCAGACTCGCCCAGCCACATACGTTCGTTTCATAACAGATTTGATTAGAGAATAAATCTTTAAAGAGCTATAAAAGTGAAAAGATTAAACATCGAAACCTATTTAACTTAAGTTTGAGTGGCGGCCCGTGTTCGAGTCCAGAAGCCATAAGTAAGTTAAGTGTAGAGAAGAAGCGGCACATGGACAGTTTTCTCCGAGTTCTTCCGTTTTCGCTCTCACAATTCTTCCACTGTAATTGCATTCTCATCTTCACCTTCATCAATGCAGTTCACCGATTCTCCGTGCGTGTATTTCAAATTGACAGCCCTACCCTTCAACTCCCTCATTCACTTGTTTGAGTTTCTTAACGAAAATGTTTCAAGCAGAACTTCTGACCACTAAGCCAGATGTTAAATTATCCAATGAAACAACAAAGATCCCGTACATCCGGTGATTCCAACCTGTATCGAGTCCCATAAATAACAAAAGTTTTAGAAGATATAAAAGCTAGAGCACTTTCTTAATAACCTTTCATTAACACTGTAACTGCCCATAGCTACCACCACAATATATCTATAATGTATAACATTTGTTTATCTTTTGTATACTTTTTATTGCAGATGTGAAATAACATCTTATTAATATAATTAGTGACATGCATATTTTTAATCAGTAATTCCAATATCCCTAAGACTGTGTAATCAAACGCCATCAATACAATCATCGTGTACTCTCTCAATGTATTTACTATGTAAGGGAAGTACAGAAATTGTAGCTGGAACCGTCCTTAGGCAGCCGCTTTGCGGAAACGCAGTCATAAAAGTCACAACAGAAAAAAGGTTCGCCTCCCAAAGCCGCGGCTTAAAGACTTCTTAAAAGTAAAACCTTTCCTGGCCTTGTGAACCAAATCTTCCCAAGAATTTCAACCGGTAGCCCGCTGAGGACATCGACCTGTGTGGGAGTCACATCTTTAAACCTCAGAGAGCAAGTCTATGGCTCGGCTCGTATTTTCAATAAATATTTTTAGCGAACAAGGTGTTAGGAAGATTTTCGGAAGTCATCCAAAAGTTGACGGTTTTATGAAAACGGCGCCAAAAAGTGGTAGGGTAGCGTCATGGTAGCTAGTATACTAGCATTTGTCTTAACACTCCGCTTCTAGGTGCGTAGTTCGACTGAGATCGCAGGAAAGTTTCAGCCAAGTTGTGGCAAAAGCCCCAAGTATCAATTTCAGTACTTGCTTATCAAAGCGTTATGTTGCTCGCGACTGTTGTATTCCTAAACGACGAGGTTCACCAATAGATCATTTAATGATCCAACGATTAATAAACAGCTGTTCCATCATGTCCTATGAAGTGTTCTATTTCACCTTTTAAGTTCCATCTTATCCACGTTGAGCCCCCTCAACGAAAATTAGCGGAAGACCCTGAGACGGAGTCCCGGAGGAAGTGTTGGTGGTCGACGTGAAGGTCATCAACTCACACCACACTACACCTGAGCACCGATAACCTCAACACCAAGGACTTCTCGGTAACGAGAGAACACAACAACTTCATAAGTGTACTATTTTTTCAGTTGTGAGAAAAGAACGAATATCTCAAATTAGTGAAACGTTCAATGTTTTATATCTTCAAAAACACTAACCCATTCCTCTCAGATGTTTTCCATTAACCAGTTGCACATTTGCAATACCCAAGTTAATCTTAACATAACTTTTATTTAGATGTGAAATATTTATCTCTTATTTTGAAAAGTTTAAAATGAATTGCAACAATGTATATTTGAGTTACACTGTATACTCACATTTACTTTACAACCTCAATATAGGCTTGTGAAATAGATTTTAATTGGAACTGGGAGTTAATAATAATAATAATAATAATAATAATAATAATAATAATAATAATAATAAGTAACCGAGGTTCTTCTAAGGCTCACACAAGGATATAGATAGTTTTAGAGCGCCTGATCTAACGAATGACATAAGGACCTACTGCAGATAATTCATTTAAAGGCTAGTTATAATTGACAGCTTTCTACTGGCTTCTTTTTAAAAGCATTTATTAATAGAAGACTGTTCTTTCAGGGGAATTCAAAGCCATATCTTATTAGTGTTAAATTAGCCTTGTGTATCAACTGTGGCAAAATGATTAGAGGTATAGCATTTCAATTTAAACGGCTTCTTTTTACACATTTTATCTCTGTACTGAAGCAGAGTTAATAGAATTTAAGCATTGGAATAAGACTTTTTTTTTCATTTGGAGCCTATTTTTGGTCAAAAACTTTCACAATTCATAGGTTATGACATTTTTCTTAATAATTCTACTTCAGTAGCTTAATTGTTATGCCTTAAAAACATGAAATTTTCAAGATAATGGACACAGTTATTTTTCTCTTGAGATGCACACATGTAGGAAAATGTAGTTTTGAGAAAACTGTTAAAAACTAATTCATAGCTTCAACCGGAAATCTAATACATGCCTGCACCATAGTCAGAATATTTCAAACTCCTTATGTCAGAAGAGCTCACAGCAAAAACAAAGTATACTTTAGCAAATGTAATAACCAGTACGTTCTACTGATCAAAGTTATATAATTTTGAAATGGATAGTATCAAATTTGAGATGCAGGTGTATTTTCAGATATTCAAAAACTACATATCGCAATAAAAGCTATATCACATAATTAAAAAAATAGAACATTTATTGTAATTCATTTTTTGAAGAATGACAAAAAGAATAAAATGCTTGCTTAAAAACTCTCTATTTGAAAAACACACTACCGTAATGTCGTTCGCTACTTTTTTAACATGACGTAAAATATTCTCACAATTAATATCCAATCCTGGAGAATGTTGTTCCCTTTTAGAACATGCTATCCGGTTTTTAAATTTTTGTTTTGGAATGCATTCACTGAACTGAGTTTGTAAAACAATTCTAAAGAAATGTTTTTAATGTTGCAAAGACGATCGGTGTTTTCAATCTATAATGTTACGACGGTTTAACTCTTGTGCAGTTGCATTTCCATAAAAAAAAATGCATAATATTGCAAATTAATATGAAGTAAGCAAGAAGTCTTGGATAAAGTAAACCATTGCGACTCGAACCATAGAATATGTTGTGCTTTATCCCTAAAATAGTTTTGGATTCTTTATAACTGAAACCCGTGTCATGGGGGAAAAAAATCAGAGTTTTCTTTCATTCCAAAATCTTAAATTATTATTGTTATTAATTTTATTTAATTTTTTCAAACATTAAGAGATACTTGCAATGTAAAGATGTTCTTTTTAGAACATAGTCCCAGCTGCTTTATAGTGCTAAAATTTAAATTCATGCTTCACCGATCTGAGTTCTAAGGTTTTGTGCCTCTCCACAAAACTGGTAAGGGAAACTATCACTTCGATTATTGTCGGTTCTTTAATATTCTTAAATTGGTCGAGATTTGTCATGAAATGCAAGCAGATTTTATTTTAATACTAAAATTTGGACAATATTTGTTTAATTTTTTCCTCATTATTCCTAATGGTTTCCAACAATTTTGTTGCCACAGACAAAAAATGTAGAACTATTAAAATACACGCAATCTATTTCACATTAGAAGTTTGCAACATATCCGTAATAAATGCTGGAAACAAAAAATAAATTTCAGAAAATGGTAAATAGGTGAAATATTATTTTTATTTAAAAAAAATAAAACTTGATAAGAGAATTATTGAATTATCACATCCCTTTGTTCAGCTACGTATGAAAGATAATAACAAAAATAGCAGAAGCACTATTACTAGAAAAGCAGTTAGATTTTACGAAAGAGCGAAGCTGTATAGATAATGTCCCATCCCTCAAAAAAGTAAAAGAAAAACATCAGGAATTTAAACTAGAAACCAATATTTTCTTTAAAGACTACGAAAGAGCTTTCGATAAAGTGTCTAGAATAAAACTATCAGAGATTTTAGAAAACAAACGAGCACCAGCACACCTAACAAATGCTATTAAAAGGTGATAAGAGTATTACGACATGATAAGATTATTAATTAGTACGCAATTACTTTGTGATAATAATAGTACAAAATATTTTTTGCAGATGACGAAGATTTTCCAGAAAAAATATAGTAACTTAAAAAGAATAACGCATAAATTACATTTATTAACAGAATAGTTGGATTATGGAAATCTCAACCGAGAAAACAAAAGCAACGGCTTTTAGAAGCACGCATCTAATTCGGTTTCTAAAATACTTTGGAAAAATAAAACCACAGAACAATTATCAAAAGTCAACACCCTGTGATATAATCTAACAGGTTATAATGAAACATATTGCTTAATGATATTTTAATTAAATAAAATAAAGTAAAAAAACCATTAAAATTGCTATTAAACATTAAGATAAAATACAAACATATTAATTCCTTTAAATAATAGCACGGTATATTAAATTGGATAAAAAATCGACGAAATAAGACAAACCTGGAAGAATTGAACACTACTATTGAAAATATTTTAAAATTTGGAGACAATACCTGAGTGAATGACATAAAATACCTATCTAAAGCAATCTTAAATTTCCCATCTCAAGGAAGAGATGGATAGTACAGGAGTTAGGAACAGAAAGAGGCTGAAATGGTTCAAAGTGATACGGAAGATAAATGAGATTATTCTTTGTAATAACTTATTTTCCTTCAATGTTTCTTCTTTATTGCTAGGTGTTTGTGTGCTGACGAGGCTTAAAACAATGTTTAATAATGTTCCTGATTTGTTAGACCTTTTACTTGACAATTGTGGATTTTCGGAATCATACAAACTTACATTACGCATTTTTTGTTTATATTTTATAATGGCATAATTTACAGTATATTCTTTATCTTTATATAAGGAATGAGTATATTAACTTCCCTTTTACTGGATACTTTGCTAACTTTTGATGCAAACGGAATATTTTGCCAAATATTTCTTGATTATTTTGAAATAAGGTAGTTATATTTATATGAATGCCAACTATTGTATTTATGACGCGTCAAGATAAAGAGCACAAGGTATGTCATGTTGATTTACTTTAGTAATCTATTTCCAGTTCTTTATATTAACAGTGTGCAATTTTCCGAATGAAAATGTCTATGTGATGCACTGTAAAGCTAATAGTTTGCTTTTCGCCTTCACCAGGCATCTATATGAGGCACAGATAAGGAACTAAGAGATAACAGGTATCCCGCACACCAAGAATAATAGGCAAAACTAAAACAAAATCATTTTAAGTCTATTGCATTTTCTATACGAGTTTAATTTGGTATAAGATGGCCATATTTATATTTCTGTTGATTTCCATCAGATAGCACTAAGAAAATAACGATTTCTTAATCCTTGATTCAGAAGGCAAAACTTTAAAACGCTCTCCTATAATAATCATTTTTTTAGTTGTGGTCCTATCTCGACGTGCGACTCAAGGTCAAGTTAGCCGTTATTTCCACTGAAAAAATGCTCCCAAAATATTTCATCCGTGAATGGGTAAAGCACTCTCTTTTAGAACCAAAAATACTATTAAGCTTCTTTTCATTTGCGATTTAGATAAAAACAAAAGTTTTTAAGAGAAAGAAGATATTTAATCAAGCGAAGGCAATCGACATTGTGTGTAGCATTTTTTTTTTTTTTTTTTGCACTATAGTCCTACTAGTGACAAGGTAGATCGTACTTGAGAAATAAATTTTAGAAATAAGTAAAAATACAGCGTTAGTCAAAGTCCGGATATCTCCAGTTTTACAATGTATTCTGCAAACACGCTATGAAGTTATCACGACAAAGTAAGCAACAACAGATATAGAAACTGTGGACGTATTTTATTTATTTCAAAGATGTTCAATTTGTATTTTAGTGCTGTGTTGGTAAGACTATCGCAGGCGTTACACGTTTACTACAGATGTATACGTTGACCAAAAATGCTCAAACGGTTTTTTCGCCATGTTCAAATTTCAAACGTTAGCAACAAATAAATGCACAAGAAAGAAATTTAAAGTGAAAGGAATTGATGTAGACTGCTACTTTGGTAATAGATAAGCGCTGGCAAACATGAGCACTCCGAAAATGTTTACACGAGCTTGTATACTCTAAGAATTTAAACTGGAGAACAATGCAACTATAGCGGTGCAAACAATCTGCCAGATGCTATGTGAAGGCAAAAATATTCTTGAGGATGAGCCATGGACAGGAAAACAATGTATAATCTCTCAGTCGCTAAGAAACTTGAGGCAAACAACAGTCAAACTTGTGAGGACGTAGCACAGTAATTCAACGTCAGTGCAGAAACCATACGGCTCCTTCTCCAACAGTTAAGAGAAAGACGTAAGAAAAGTGCTACAGAGTTGACAATGGTTCAGAAGGAGGCTAACGCTGACACTTTTTTACATTGTTATCACTTAGCTGAAAGATCCTTTTCTTGATAATTTACTGAATTGTGATGACAAGTGCATCCTCTACAGCACTTCAAGACGCCAACATCGCTGATTGGCATTTCATGAATGCTCTAACAAACATCGTAAACTGCTGACAATATGCCAAATAATTAACGCCCTTGTGTATCTAACCAACTGCAACGTGCTATGAAAAGTTGAAAACCATGCAGCCTCACTCCCAAAGCGCAAAGGTGCTTTCTTATGCAAAGTAATGCAACATGTCACATAGCTAAAGTGGCTCGTGAAGTCATTATATATCTTGGTTGGTTGAACCTAGTGCACCCACCATATTCTTCGGATATTGCACCATCTGGTAGCGTCTTTTCCTTTCTTTGAATAATAATCTCTGAGGATAATTTGGAATTTTTGCTGATCTGGAAATTGGATTAATTTTCTGTAACCCGCCGTAAGGAATTCTATCAAATGGAAGTTATAGACTTCATCACACAGTAGAAGGCCCACAATAGCAGTAGTAACTTAAAGTTAGAGATGTTATTTTCTTTAGAAAATGATACTTTGAAATATCTAGTCGGAAATAGAACTTTTTAGTCACGTCATAGATGAACGAATATGGCATTTCTCTCTACAGGCAAACAGAATCTTTATTACAGCTCCATGCACATATAGAGGTGGCTATCGGTGGGTTCTTGAAGCATTCTGCTCTAAAGTAACGCTGAACAAAACGTTTCTTGTCTCCTGTTGTGGGCATATTTTCACAAAACAATACCCATCTGGTAATTGGATCGAACTATCTTCGTCAAGGGCAATATACATATACATTTTTGAAGCTCCTTCATGTCGCTATGCAAGTAGCAAAAATAATAAAACAATATTCAGAGGAGAACATGTTTTTAAACCCTAGGAGATGTTTTCACTAACCCTATTCATTTATATACGTATATTAAAACTAATTCATACACTCCACAGAAATATATTTTTCTTTCCAATAACAATATTACCGCAGAATTTTGTCAGTTTAAAAAAATGCAAATCTTTCGTAGGAACCACTAAGAAGCTTGATTAATTCTTTTCAAATAATCCATTTAGTACATAGGAAAGAAAGTTGAGTATTCTTACTGATACTTAAGGTATGTTTCCTGTTTGGTCTGCTAGGTCACAGGAAAAGATATATATATATATAAGTATAAGGACAATCTTACAAATTTAAGACTCTCAGTAAATGTTCATTACATTGCACATGTATGTTATATGTATTTAACTAGAAAAGCGCCTGAAAATGAATAGCTATTTCTCTTATCCATTATATTTAATTCACCAAAACTTAATGAAATATCTCATAAGAAACCAGAAGCGCAATTTATGAAACACTGGATAAAATAAAATAACCCTAGATAAATCATAAACCAGGCAAAAATAGAAAGAATATTCTGAATTAAATACGTGATCAAGTAGAGTAAAAGAGAAGACATGAACAATTAAATATGAAACATTGTAATTAAAACGAATATGAAAACCAAGCCTATAAGATGGCAGAGAATACGAAACAAACGAACACAACATAGCTCTTAAGTAATATTTAGATGTCCTATGGTTGAAAACACATATGTTCATGCAAGAAGGACATCAGTGGACTATCTAATAGGTAACTAAGAGCAAGGACATGTGCTAAACGACACCATGATCCAAAAAGTTTGAAATGGCCAATAAAAACACACAAATTTATCTAAAAAGATTTTTAAAATATAAATACTCATTTTACAGCAACTGAGGTTTAATCCTGTTAAAATAGTAAATCATAATTATTGCTATTTTTACACCACTGCAATATAGTGTTGAAATCTTTGTTAACGAATTATGTTGTACTAGAATTTCTTTAAGAATTAAAGCAAATATTGCGAGTGAATGACCGATTTCACTCTTCGCCCCTTTATCCTTTCCTTATACTTCCTTCTTTTTAATTAAATAATGCAAATAAACTATTAACTGTAAATTAATTTCCCAGAAAAATGCATTGTATAAAAACTTCAAAATATAGATATAGGTATGGAAAGTATTCATTAATGTTATTTTGTTCTAACTTTATTTATTGAGATTCTTGTCTCTGGCTGTCTACAAAAATTAATTCAGACACATTTCTGGTAATATTCAAAAGCAACTTAATAATGTGAGAATAAATCAAAATGTAGACAACGTGATAAAAGTACACTCTTTAATCATTGGACATCTCTTCATGTAACAAAATAATTGTCACTAATGTCTAATAATTTATTTTATTTTGAGAACATTTAAGGCATTAAAAACATGTCATTTACTACCAACAATTAAAAAATTGTGTACATAAGGAGCAATGAATATCGTTCTTATCACTAAGAACTGTCAAGAAAAATTAAAAGAATTTATAGATATACAAGTTTACAATATTGTTGAATGTCTACGAAATTATGCTAGTAGAACTTTGATCACTGTCCCAGATATTTATTTAAAAGCCTAATCTCGTAATTTGGAGATAATATAAGTAACCACATCGGAGAGGAAATAATTCAAAACCAATAAAAACTCTCTTTTATCAGTTTTCTTCTACAGATATTAATAATATGGTGCACACAAATTGGATAAAAATAAGAAGAATATTGAAACATTTAGAGTATACATTTTTACATAACTGTAAGGGATAGTAAAAACTTCTAAATTGTATCACAAAATCTCCATTAAAATATTAGTTAAAATTTTCCTTAGCCAGACAAGAGAAAGATTTCATTTATAGCATAGTAAAGCGCAACGTGATCAACATTTATTACAGTAAAATAAATACATAAAAGAAATACTAGATTATTTAATATAATTTGGCACATAAGTTAGAAAATATAAAATTGCATAAGAATAAAAATAAGCAAATAAATAAGCATGCTAAATGAATCTATCGTGTACATGTAGAATAATGTATATGTGGCTCCTTATAGGATTTTTAGTAGCAGTGAAAATCTTTCTTACGATGATATCAACTAATCCATGTCGTGACACTCAACTTTAAGAAAATATTCCACAATTTTACTTTGCAATATGAAGTATATACTTCATTTCATCCTTACATTATGAAACAAGTCTCAAGCTTTATCTCTAAGACGGTTTAATCTCTTTCTCTACACAAATGTATCTGACTAATTTTATGTATTTAATTTCTACAACAATGTTTCATTGTAAAGCTAAATTGTATACAAAATTCTGTTAGTTAACTACCACAAGAAGAGAAAAAAATTAATAAAAAGTATATAAAACTACTTTAATCACAACTAATCATTTCTTTAAGAGAAGAGATATTTTTTTATTGTTCGTGATTTTCTAAAAAAACAGAAAAACAGAAAAGTAAAAAGGTGCGAAGGTAGGTCCAAAGTTTCCAGCCTAACTATTTTTTAGGTATGATAAAGACAAAAACTATATTTCACTTTCCATTGCAATATTCTTTATTGCAATGCACTTCTCACATCTTTGAATTAACATTTCAATCCCCACCCCCAAAAATAGTCAGAAGTTTTATGTATAAATAGCACCCATCATTTCAATGTCACACACTTAAATTTCCTTCTTTAAAGGTCCTTTTGAGCTTTGAGAAGAGGAAATAGTCGCTGGGAGCTAGATCTGGACTGTAGGATGGATGGTCGATCTCCTTGAAGTCACATTTCTTCACAGCTTCCTTTGTAACGAGAGCTGTGCGTGCAGGTGCATTGTCGTGAAGAAGGCGCATACCACCACTTAGCTTTCCTCTCCTTTCTTCTTTGAGGGAAGCATGTAATCTGTGCAGTAGGCCAATATAGTACTCCCCATTAACTGTGGTGTTCCTCTCCTTGAAGCCAATGAATAGCTTTCTTCACAGTATCAAAAGATTGTGGCCATTATCTTCTTGGTTGACTGAGTGACCTTGGCCTTTAGAGGCGGTGCTTCGTCAGGTTTACGCCACTCCATCGATTCTCTTTTGGACAAGGGATCAAAGTAGAGGACCATGGTTTCCTTTCCTGTAACAATGGTTTTCAGAACCTCTCTCGTTATGGCTCCAAAAATGCCTCACAACAGATAACTCGTTGCTATTTTGAATTGAGGAAAGAAGTCCAGGCACCCATCTTGTACTAACCTTATCCGTGTTTAAATGTTCATGAATAATTCAAAGCACTGTTGTTTTAGAAAGGGCCAACCTTGCTGCTATTTCTGTAACTTTGAGGCGCCGGTCTTCCACAATTTCTCCTTCCACAAGAGCAGTGTTTTCAGGAGTGAGCACCTCCAAGGGCCGACCTACACGCTCTTTATCTTCAATGTTTTTTCGTCCCATTCGAAAAAGTTTGGCCCATTCTTTTACGGTAGAATATGAGGGGGATATATACACCATCCAATACCTGTTTAATTTCTTTTGAAGTAAGTCCTTCTTTTGTGAAGAACTTAATGATAGCTCGAAACCTCATTTTGGACATATCACAATCTTCTATATATAGGTTCCTACATGCAACTACATCTGATCAACTGAACATAGAGGAGCGGAAGTTGCAGCTGCAATTATTTACTTAACAGATAAGGTATGACACCAGACAAGGATTTTGTGAATGCAATAATCCTTATCGGCGAGGCCGGAAACTTATGGATCTACCCTTGTTTATAGCTTGTATTTATTTACAGAAAAGCTATTATTATCACTATTTTTAAAATAATTAACAAATATCTTGCGTGTATTATAATCTGTGTTCAAGGATAATAGTATTAATATAATACTTTATAATAATACTTTAGAGTAATTGTTTCGTATTACAATTTTTAATGTAAGAACAAAAATTGCAATTAATAAAACAAGTTTTATTAATTGCAATAAAAATATTAGTAGAGTAAAATATTCAATAAAATAGTAATAGTAATAATACAAATCAGTTATAGCTGATAACATGAACAATTTGCCACAAATTAGGACTAAACCCAATTGTGACCTGCAGATTTCTGGAATTAGATTATTTATATGGTAAACGAAAAACAATGCCGAAGCCTCATTGAACCATCACGTAAATAAACTATTAATTAATAGTTAAGATACTATGATTACCAGTGCTCAATTAGGCGACTAGACACAACTATCACTTTGATTAATTTAAAGTACGTTTCAATTTTACTTCCATTAATTCTAATGTTACCACAGATTTTATTAAATGCTTTAATTTTACTCCACCTCTTTTTCCCAATTATCAGCCCAAAATATTAAATTCGACAGTTGTATTATTTTCCCTCATAATTAGAAAAACTTTTTTTATCTTAATGGGAAATTTTTGTGAAAAGCATTTATCTATTTATTTATTTTTTAATGTTCTGAATCCTGAACGTCTGCATTGTTCTTTTGTGAATATATACAATAATTATAATTTTAATTAGTTTCAAACATATAAGTGTTGAGTAGTTATCTCATTATTATAGTAATAGTAGTCTTTGTTTATAAATATCAGTTATATGATGGAAGTTAATTGCATATTTAAGTGCATAGTGATAAAATACCCAAGCCACAGGTATTAGCATTATTGGTCGTTGGTGTTTCTGTTTTCTCGAGATGTCCTGTCTGATAAGCGGGCTAAAGATAGTGGTGGTGACGATGATGAGTTAACTGTAATAATTAAATATCTTAAATTTCCAATAGGCCCTGTATCAATCAATAACGACTAAATAATAAAAGAATTTTATTAAAATATGGGTGCCCTTTTTTTCCAGGGAAGCGCCTCTGGAGCTGACTGCACAAAGTAAGAGAAACGGCGGAGAATATTCATCAAAAGAGAGAAAGAGAGAGATGCCTGAAACTTTTTCCCCTGCTAACAGCTATTCGCAAAAACCAGTTCCTCCCGCCCTTTTGCTTCGACCGACACCACTGCTGCCTGCCGGCCGCCAGTCTCATCATCTGGGAAAACAGATCGTGATTTCGAAGCCCGCTGTCAGCCATTATTTTCTACCCCCTCTCCCCCCTTCCCCGCCAGTCAACGCTGCCTTTCTTGAGCGGGGCGCCTACATGCCATCAACTTTTTCTGCATGGCCCCTCCCCAACGAGTCCTGCCAACGAATCACCGCTTACCGGTGTACTCTCTGCCCGTATTTGGTGAAATAAAAGCAGTCCTTTTTTCCCCTTTCCTATTTTTTTTTAATCCAGCTTGCCATCCCTGATATTTTCAAACTAATGCTTTGAAGCATGGAATAAAAAATATATATACCGGACACACATACGCACGCACTCACACGTATTGCGTATCGCATTCTCTCCCATGAGAACGAATGGGATACTCTGTCCATGCCAGCTTATTGGTTAGAAGTATCTACACAAATATTTATGTTTATCCTTAACGGTATTTGTCTTTAGTATGTACATAAAATGCATTTAAATAAATGAAGAATTTTTATTGTGAGCGCGATGTTTTCATGTTTTGTATGATGATAATTACTACGATGAATATAGCAACTATAATGATGATGGCGATGGATACTATAGTACGCATGTGAATGTCGATCTTTTCTCAATTAAACCGCACGTAAATCCAAAATTAAATGGAATCGAATTGAAACTAAATTTTTTTGGTATTAATTGCCCTTCCGATTTTTTTCTGAAGTGCAATTTTGTATTCAAACATTTTTTTATGAATGCACGGATGCATATAAAAACTTCTTAGCAACGGCCATTGTTTCTAGAACAAATACTAAGAATTTATTGGAAATATAATCCAAAAAAGTACATTATTTGTTTAATAAATATGCTCTTTAGTGTGTATAGTAAATAATTCAAGTATTTGTACACTAGCTTGAAAATAACACACATTCAAAATAATTAAAAAGTATTTTGACATTTTAGAGACCAAAGAAAAAGTAACTAAACTGTAACAGTTCGTTGTAAATTAGCCTACAGGTAAATAAGACTAATTAAATAAATATTTAGCATTTTCATCTAATATTTTAATTAAGTATTAAAACCGTCAATTTTTCCAACTACTGTATTCAGATATACTCAGTTATGATGTCAGGTATGGAAAATACTTGTCGAATATATTATTACAAAACTACATTCTCCAAATCTATACCAAAAAGTATTTATTGTGACTATTTCTATTCAATTATGCACTATAGCATAACAGTTTGGCGTAATTCCGCTGGAAGTAAGCGAGTTTTACACTGAAAAACAGTGAAATTGCAATAATTTATGATGTTAATAACAAAATGTTATGTAAGAGTCTATTTCAAAAAAATGAATATTGTGACTACATACCTCTATTATGGGATTGTTACAATCAAAATCAAGAATCTTCAAAGATTCGTTGCTAAGTTATCTAGATTAAAAGGAAGTCTGTTATGAATATGTAAATATTTAATGCTCTCCCAAACAAATTAAAATTATTATTTTAATTATTGTTATTATTATCTGGTGATGAACAAGCATACTATCTGTTCTTACAGAATATCTATATAAGGTCTATTAATCTGTAAATAACTAAAAAAGGAATAATTCTTTTGATAATCGTCTCCAGGTAGCAAAGACTTTTGTGCTTTGCTGTAGGAATGGACAAAGCGCTAGTTGCTGATGGTCGTAGCAGCAAAATGCATTGTGGCAGTGACGCTGAGATTGTTAATGGTGGCGGTCGAGTGTTGCAGTGGCTCACATTAATTTGTTCTCAAGGTAAGCCTTTTAGTAAATGTTGTAGTATCTTACAAGGAAGTGATTGTACATGAAATGCAGATTAAGATAACATATTTACTTTTTCAATTAAACGTAATACTGAAGCTATGGAGTCTTAAGAAACTCGTTGATAAACTTACGTTTTTCACCTGTTGTTTTCTAATTCATACAGGAGGTAAGTTCTGCGTAATATTTAAATATTCTAAATAATATAATAAAATGCTTTCTATTGATAATCCTATTAGATGCACCTATAATTTATTAAATAGGTATGTCTAGAACTCAATATGTACTATTACGAATTTACCTTACCTCTTATGTTACATTATATCATGAAATTGCCTTTCTTCAATTTTTGCATATTTTAGGGCTAAGCTGCTCCAAAATGCCGGGTAGAAAGAACACTGAGGTAGAAAAAGCATCAGATAAATCAAAGAAAAGTAGGCATACTAAGAAAGGAAAATGTGCTTACCGTAACTATTCGCACAGAAACATTTTGGAAGCCATAAGATTGATTAAAGAAGAAAAATATTCCATTTATAAAGCGTCTAAAAGCCAAGGAATTCCGTGGTCGATGTTAAAGGATTATTTAAGCAAGGAGAATGACGGTCACACCCTCAGTTTGCCAAAACTTGGACGTTCTTTTGCCTTAACTGTGGAAGCAGAACAAAAATGAAAGAATGAACGGGAGCAAAATGGATACAGTGTTCATTCTGTCTGGCAACATATCATGAAAAGTGTCAAAATCAAAGGATTGAAGATGATGATGTGATGGTCTATATGTGTGATAGCTGCTGTAATAAAGAGTCTGATTAGTGAATACTTTGTCCTTGTTTTTACTTGTTCTTTTTCTGCAATGAACAAATTGTCACAAAATTACCTAACCCCTATCACGAAATTACCTGCACATTCACAAAATTACGTATGTTTGTTGTATTATTTATTAGAGGTTGTGCACGGATAAAAGGCGGGCTTAAAATTCAGCAAATAGCGTATGCTGTATTACAGAAGGTCAGTAAATGGTGTTATTTACTTTTACATATATTTGTACTATTTTACAGACATGAAATACGATATTTAATGAAATTATCACAAAATTACCTTACGCTATATATATGTAATTAATGATACTGTGCAAATATATAATTTTAAATAGTTTACACTATGTAATGCAAAAATTGACAGGTTCCATGCTCAAAGCCCTTCTGTACATGAAATCTTGATACGCAATTAAATGTTATTTATATTATGCATTAATACACAATATATAACATAAAGTATTAGCTCATTTTACCTTTCTAAAAGTTATACATAATAATGATTTGTCAAGCATACATATATTTAATAATGTATTACGTGCATGGACCCAACTATATTTATATTTATTTAAATATCTGTAAGCTAAAACATGAAGAAATTTTGTAATTCCTTCATATTTGGATAAACATGTTGTACAACCTGACAAAAAAACAAATAATCAAATTAGTCTTAGGCCTAGTATATAAACTGTTCATATTATTACATTTTTGAAGTCATACATGATAATATTATTATTATAGATATACAATACAGATTACTTCTGTCCAAACTATTTTGAATAGGTTTTCGATTAAAAATATTTAATACAAATGTTAAAAATGTTGTTTTAATATTTGCATACTATGGGCTCCTTCTTATCTATTAAATGCTGAATGCATGTTATGGGGAAACAATATTTTTGTTACAAAAGAAAGTTATTCACATTAACCTCTAACAGAGAAGCCTGTAAGCGTTTATTGAAAGAGAATTCTATTTCGACACTCCTTATTATTTATATTCAGACTATATTTTTCAGTCATGAAAAATATCAAGCTTGGTGACAGTATCTTTTTTTCATAATGCTAACACAAGAAAAAAACTGATTTTGCCCCTTTCGTTTTTAGACTGTTGAAAAATCAAAATATTATAATTTAACAGGTACAGTTTTCATAACCAATCACCTACGTATATTAAAGAAAATAGTGATTTTAATTCTAGTGCGAAAAATTATTTTACTATAATATAGAACATCGTTAATGAATAATATTTCATTGAAATTGTGATCATTTTAATGTTTTTAATTTGGTTTTTAATCATGTAAAGTATAATGTGTATAATTCTTCAATGGCCAATAAATATTATTACAATTGTTAACTGCAACCTTGAAACCATTTTCCTATCTCTAGTTTTATACTTGTAAACTTTATAATATGAATTCTTAATGATAAGAATTTGATGTTACATTGCAATTAATATCGGAGCCCTTAATGGCTTACAAATGCCCTAAACTTCAAAAGCAGAGAGACATCTTAAAACGAGGTGTAGAAGAGAATCGTGGAACATCGGCAGTGAACCCTGATTTGCTTATCATGAAGTATTTAAAAAGTTTAAAAATTTCACTCTTGACACTCTTTCTAATAATTACATATTGCAAAATAGAGCATTGTAAATTACTACAGGCGTGTTGTGGATATGTATAGTTCATAGAATATGTGAATACTTACATTGTAATTACCAGCTTATATAAAGTGTTTATAGACACATTATTGAGACAAACTAAAACATTTGTAATTATCACACACTATAAACATGACGCATTGTAAATGTAGTTATATTAGTGTGTGGCAGTTTTGTATAATTTGCAGAATCTGTGAATATCTATATTACAAATAAAAGACATAAAGTGTATAAAACTGTATTGTTAATATGTAATAGGTATGTGAAAATTTCCATATAGACTAAAATACTTGAAATTTTTACAAATTGCAGCTATTATAAATAGTAAGTTTTACTGGAATGGTGTGCAGTAGATTCATATAACTTGCAGTACAGATTTGTATAATTTATAGTGTTAGTGTTGCCGAGATTGTAAATGCCTAAATGTTGGACATGACGTTTACATGACTGTAATGAAGACATTGCATGTAGTATTTCTAGTATGTAAGTAATATGCTAAATAAAATACTAAATAAAAGTTTGAGTAATATTGCAAAAATATTTGAGAGGAGAAGAAATCATAAGATCAGAGGCCAAATAATGAAAGATATTAAAATGTTAGTTTTTTTTGTTTGAAATAATTAATTGGATTTTTCTGCTTAAATTGGTATGTATTTTATTGAAAATTTTACATTTTAAGTGCTCTTAATTACGTAATGTGTTTTATGTGTCAAACTACTGTTTTTAATATCCTGCACTATTACATAAAATGAAAATACTGAAACTCCTATCTGTTATAGAAGTCTGTGGTTTGATGTATTTGTAGATAAATTGCTGTTTCAAATGTAAATAACAGTAATGGCTTCTTATTGTTTAATTTTTTGAAGCAACTGGAAAGTTTTGCGTTTATTTTGAGTTTTAAAAGCTATACATTGGAGTTTTCTCTCTTAAGTACATCAAATATCCTGACTAGGTTCACCAACAACTAAAATAGGTATTACAAAATCTATCCAGTAAAGTATGTAGTAGTGATAATGAAAATAATAGGCCTAATTTTGGAGAGAGCGGTTCAGTGAATGATAAATCAATTACTTACACTACCCCTAGTACTTCCAAGAAAAAACACATCTGGTAATCATGTGGAAGATATTGAAGGCATCAAAGAAAATAATATTGTAATGGAATTGAATATTTTAATTATAGTATTGAGTGAAACTATCTCCTGTAATATGTTTGGTATTAATATTACTTTGTGTGAAGATGCAGGTACAAGAAATGAATTAGTATGTAAATTGACAATTAATTGTATTAACTTTAGTGCCATTTTAGTCGTAAGTGAAAAATTCACAGCATGTGTACAAATTTCTCATAAGCTACTGAACTGGAAGCATGACATTTTTACAACTGATCTACATTATACTAATATAATTTTATTTTTATAAAATGAGTCTGTTACAAAAAAATTAACTTATTATTTTATAAAGTAAATTTCAGATTTTATAATGTAATGAAAAATAAGCAGTAAAAGTTTTACTGAAATATGTATAATCTCTGAGAAAAAAATACATAAAAATGAATACTTTTGCATTAGTAATATGCGACCTCTGATCTCATCTTAAATTCTATTATAACTATTCTAGTTTTTACAAAGTTGATGACATATAAATTAGTGATTTGAATGCTGATGCTCATAAAATATCTTACACATTTCTTCTAGTACTATAAAAATTGGCATATTGCTCTCTAACATTGGAGTACTTTTCTGTTATAAGTACAAACCATTAAATATAAAATATCATTATTAATCTAACTCAAGAAAAAACATGGTAATTGGAAGATCTTGCACAGTGGGTGTTACAGAAAATGTGGTAAAAACGACGTGCTTTACATTCAGTAAAGAGAATATTCGAGGAACAAGTTCGAATGTGCGACAAATATCATGAGTTAGACTAGGACTGAAGATATGCAAGAGACCCAGCAGGTATCTCTGAGGTCTTTAAAGGCGGAGAGATCGTGATTAGAAATATTGAAAGGATGAAAGATTTATATCGAGTCATATATTTAATTCATCTATAAATGTAAATTTCTTTATTAATATCGTAATATTTACTATTAACGTTGTCACTCATTGAGTAATTTATTATTTGACACAAATAATAGAAATATAACCGCATTTTATATTTTTATTATGATGTTTATATATAACATAATCAACTTAACTAATGACATGGGCATTATATCATCGTATAAACATAATTTAAAAGGTAGAGAGTGAAATCCATTGAACTGAAAGCTACTACAGAGTATAAAAATAAAAAAAAAAGATTACTATGAATTAGTATATGTCCCCCATTGTAAATAGCATGCCATATTATGTATTATTTGAAAATAAAAACTTTAAAATGGCTATATTTGACCTTCATTCCTATCATTTCTTCTGTACTTTCTTTACTTGCAGTGCGTTCGCCGGATTTATATCTCCTAATTTTATCAAATAGCATTTCATATTTAACTGCAGTTCTATAAAGAAACAAAGGATAAAATATTTTTATTGCATAAGCCACTAAATAAATGATGCTTGAGAAAGCAGTAGGGAAACACCGCAGTAACCAGATATAATTATTTTAAATTTATTTATTTAAAAACTTTAGTAACGCATTTATTATTATCAGCTTGCAACTGTTCTATTTCTAAACGTCTAAATCTTTGTGTCAATCAATTTTATTTAACATTTTAGAACAGTCTATTTTAAATATACATGGAATATTGAACATTTAAAAAGTTGGTGGCAACAGCATTCAAAGATCCTTTGTCTAAAGTGGAGGAATTCATGGGCATCTAATTCTTGTCTTAATGTAAAAATAATGGGAATTTTATACAACGTAAAACTTTTTTTTCTTAACCTTCATTTTATATTACTAAACATCCAACATGTTGTTTTTATTTTCCAATTTAAATTGCATTACGCCCTCAGATATTAAATAGTTCCAAACGTTTGTAATTTTTTGTAAACATAAATTGAAATAATAAAATTATTGGTTCAATAATAATAATAAGTGCACAACACAGATTATATCTCTTGGATTGTCGTGCATTACATAGTCGAAAAATGCAAAAAGAAATTTGTTTAAAACCAAATACTATATTATAAATGATTATAAATTTAAGATAAGTAAAATGAAAGTTAAAATTATTTTAATTGTTTTTAAAATCCATACTTGAAGTAAGTCAACATTTATATTATTCCATGTTAGTTTCACATATTTTTACTGGAATTTTATAACACCAAAATTTCATAATTAAAGTTCTTGGTTTGCACTCATTATACGCATATATAGCAGAAAAAAGTAGTTTCAAATGTCCTGTTCACTGGATATTTTATATTTCATTTACATACAATTAATAAGAAACCTTTTTAAAGGAAGTTTTAATGCATTCCTTTAAATGAATATTTTTCTTATGCAGTGCTTATATTGTGATTAATTGCTCCAACACATGTTCAGTTATTCCCAGTACTTACTTACGCCATTATTTTATATTTAAACTAGATCACAAAATTGCCTTGAAACTATAAAATCTACTCTTCTTTCCAGGAAGAATAAATGTTTTATTCTTTGGACTCCTAAAAAGAAATGCAACTTATTTATGCTGCAGCACAAAAAAAAATCTGAAATTTGCACAGGATGATGACTTTTGTTATTTGAAGTGTCAAATTTGATTAAATAAATAAATTTTCAGCGTTTAATTATTATTATTAATGTGATATTACACAAAATTTAAAGTAAACGAAATAAAATTTTAAAATTAGAAAGAAAATTACTACTTTCTGAAATGAAACAAATATAGTGTTTTTGAGTACGTATAAAAATTAATAAAAATCAGCTAGGTGAAACTGCTTACATATTTCTTTATTACATTTTTTTACAAGAAATTAAGTTAATGTGAAGTTTGAAACACTGCCTAATAGTAAAAGATTAGCCATAGTAATGCCGCTAGTGTTAACACGGATTTAATTTAGAAGTTTATAAATTTCAGTGCATCCCATATACTATATAGAAGACTGCTGCAAACTCTATCACTAAACTGAAGAGAACGTGTATATGTAGTACATGGAATTATTTTTGGGTGAACTTAAATTAATAAAATATATTTAATACATACACGAAAATATTAAGACTCCAGAGTTATATTTTCTAAATTAATTATAGCATTAAAAATAGTGGTTGGAAAATTTCGGTCTAACGTTAAAGTTTAACATTATTTCTAATTTGCAACATAATCTCCCTTAGGATCAATATATTTATTCCTGCTATTCTCTACTGTCACTATCCCGTTTCTGTGGTTTTCTGAAAGGTCTGTAAAATACTCCTTTACAGCTGCAGTCACATCTTGATTTGATGACGAACGCTGACTAGCCAGGAAGAGTTTGAACTTTGGGAACAGAAATTTGGACAGTAGGATGAATGCGTCAACCATATTTCAAATCTATTTTCCTATCGATAAAACAAATTTGTGAGCAGGTACATGGTGTTGATGGAAAATTATTCTTTTCTTCTGTAAACCGCGTATTTTCTCATGAACCGTTTTATCTAGATGCATTAAAAGATTGGAACAGTACTCTACGGGTATAGTTTTACCCTTCCGAGATAGCTATTAATTAAATTTCTTTAGTGTCCCAAAAAATTGATGCTATAACCTCTCCTGTATATGAAACTGACTTTTGTTTTCTTTAGCAATAAACAGCCGGCTTCTGTCCACTATTTTGGCGTGAGATGGTGGATACAAATCTCATTCACAACGTTCCAAACACTGTTGCGATATTTTCATCGAATGGGTTTTTGATATGCTGTTAGTAAGCGTGGAACGCATCTTACGCAAAGTTTTTCTTCATATATAACCTACGAGTTTCTTTGAAATGCTCATAGCCTCAGTAATTGCAAGCATTTTAACTCGCCGATCAGGTAATAATATATAATTTATTTGTGCCTCGTACACCCAAGGTTGAGGGATAAAACTCGATCGGGGTCTATGGATATTTTAGGATGTAAAAATCCTAAATATGACTTCCTTAGAAAGACAAATAAAGCTGTGGCCTTGTCGTAGATTTACGGCAGGCAAATGAACCTCAAGCCTGAAAGAAGCAGCATATAAGCAAAATGTATAAGCCGTTTCGCGCCCTGAATTGAATATGGCGCTAATAACCAAAGATGTTGAAGAGGTTCCTTAATTAAACTAAATAAATAAGACATGCTTTTGTTCATTTGATTTTATTGCACTTCATGTAGGTCATCTGTAAGGTTAGTACGGCCATGATTAAAATTTAAGTTTTAAAAATCAGACAGAAGATTTGCTATAAACTTTTATAAAGTTTGTAGAAATTTCCTTTGTAATTAAATAATTGTGTCGTTACATAATAACCTAATATTATTAGATTTTATATATTTTATGGAAAACTCGCAACACACTGATTTTGTGTTTAATATTTTATTTGAAAAAAATGATTTGATATTCCAAATGAATGCTTAAGATAAATGCAACAACGTAAAAACAATGATAACCACAATTGCATAATCCCCTATATTCCACAGTTCCCTATAAATAAAATTACTGGCATTTGTAGATTAATCTTTTTTATGTTTATTACATCATGATAGACGTGTAGGTCGGCGACAACGATGATTTTTAAGCAACCAGAAGGTGCGAAAATTTAAGAACCGTGAAGTACGTGTGCTTCTTTGGCATTAAAAACGGCTGACACAGTCTCCTCACTTCTAAACAGGCTTCTGTATTATCAGCTTCGAGAGAAAAGTACCACCTAAAAGCATGGTCGTATTCAACAACGTACCATCATAAATTTGTATTTTCAGTAATTAACAGCTATACGACAAAACCATGTATACAGTCTGTACTTGTTTGGCATATCTGCAACGGTACCTAAAGTAATAAAAATTCACGGCCATTTAAATGTTATACGATTATTGTTGAAGTATCCGTTCAAGAAACGGTTATTACACTTATTAAAATATTAATTCAAAGTAGTGAAACACTGAAGCGCATTTTTTTTAGTTATTTTTCTTCCTCTACATTAAATTTAAGCTGCTGTGTTACAATCGTTCATTCCAACATTTTTTTTTAAGTATTCCTATATTTCGTTTAATTCTACTTTTCTGCTCTTATCCAATCTCAAAAATAAGTTAATCTTATTTTTTTTTATTTGAAGCTATTCCTGATTTCCTTACCATATACTCTATCTCTTCCTCGTATCTATTCTTTGCTTATAAAATTCCATTACTGCTACTTGAACTCTACTTTCGTACTTTACTATCATAACATATGTTTCACTGTCGTATAATGCAGCTAGAATTAATTTCCATTCTTCTATAAATATTTTATTTTGTTTCTCTTCTTGTTCCATTTTCAAATGTGAGACTTATTGTTTTATACAAATAATTAAAATTGGCTATTTATTTATTAATATGAGATTAAGCAACCTAAAAGTGAATTTATTTTAGTATTATTTTATTGCATAAGTATATTTTAAATTTTTTCTTAAATTTAAATTGAAAGATAAAATTTAATTGTAAGAAATGTTTGGGGATAGGAATAGGGACAGTAGCAATTATACAATCGAAACAAAAAATTAGCGATGTTTTGTACCTTTTGGTTTGAATTAAAATCCAATATGCGTTGTTAATTTTCTAGAATAAAAATTATTTTTAGCCCTCTAAAGGCCTAAAACTAGCCTCTTAGGGCAGAAATAATTCACTATTCAGAATAGACACGCAACAAAAAAAGATGTTATTTTAAAATTTAATTACAAATTCCTCGCATAGCTACCTACAATCATTGAAATGTTAAGTGAATAATTAGACTATGCTTGCAAGAATTATTTGAAAAAAACAGAGACCGTTAATTAAAAAGGAAAGTATATATTTATTACTTCGTATTTATAGTTTAAACATAAATATTCCAGTATACGCATAAAAGCATATCATGAATTTTTTAAAAATTATATGGAGCTAAAATAAAAGTCCAGCACCTATAAGAACATTCAAATATGTATACACATATATATCCCTGTTGATCTGATCGATATGTTCCTTAACTTCAATTTATCTAAGCTTTTGGAATTTGAAGAAGTTTGGTTTTGTGTTGCCAAAATATTAGTTGATTAGTTTTGTTGTCATAGGACATTTCAAATTCTTCATAAAGCTAAGTTGCCTTAAATAAGTAAATAAAAAGTATTTTAAGCAGAAAAATATTATTTAGCCTATAACCAATACTAAGATCCGCTAATAAAAATAAGCAATTATTTTACAATTAATAAATGAATAATATTAATTTATAATAATAAATTAATAATAAACACAAACACTTAATTTTCTTATTTTTAGGATGTCAGATATTGTAATGATATTATTAATTTACTCTTATATTAGAACTTCATCTGTAAGGATTTTAAAATCGTTTCATGCTTTAATTTTAAAAGAATAGTCGCTTTTTGAATTCGTTAATTTCACTTTCTCTGCAAACTCTTTGAAGGCTTTTGTAGAAGGAAAGCATATGAAGATTACTTAAACTTCATGCAGTAAACTGACAGATAATAGTTTAATCATATATTTTAGAAGGCATGTCTGAGGACAGTAATTCTGCAATTCAAACATATTTGGTGATGAGATTAAAACTATAATACTAAAGATGGCCCAATTGCAATATTTTTATTAAGAGAGAAGTAAAGAAGCAATAAAACAGATCCAAATATACAAAGAATACTGCAAAATAATAGGCATGTTGAAGCATGTTTAAAAGCGTTAATCTTAAGTGAGAAATTTTAAAATATGATACAAAGTCAAACTGCACGGTAAAGAATCTGATGGAACAAGTAGTAATTATGAACGATTACTTACTAGATGTATGTAACTGTAATTGTAATTTAATTTCTCTCTAGGAAACTACATTCGTCAATGATATTTCTTATCCCTTAAACTGCTAAGCAGGTACGGATTTGAAGCAATGAGCTATTATGTATACAACTTATGAAAATAAAATTTATTTTTCTCATTATGAAAATATCAAAAGGGAGCATTACTTGATCATAAACATTAAGATATTGGAAAAACATAATCCTAGCCCTGTTCTCAAAGCATCTTAACCAAAAAAAATTAAAAAAAATTAAAAAATTAAAAAATTAAAAAATTAAACAGAATCAGCCTATACATGCAAATTTGTCCTTCAATAAACATGGTACAGCTCTCTAGCTAGATATAGCATTTAAAGGAACACCCTTAGAAATTTTCTGAGCTTAATTAACATTGTGGACATCTTTTTTACAAACAAAAAACAATGATTAATAAATTGTAAAACAACTAGAGAAAGCATCTGCTTATTATATGATTCCTGAAATAGAATCTCAGTAGTTCTTTTATTAGAACTTGATGAATAGCTTCCCAATACAATTATTTCAGAGTACTGTATAAAATAATTTACATGTCGTATAATTAGGTGATTTATCAAAGTACAAAAGAAATACGCCAAACGGAACAACAAAATTAAATGCGATTAAGAGAGAATCCAGATATTTTGGCAATAAATATCTGTACAAATAAGGAACATTAGTGATCATTTTCGTGTTTTCATTGTTTTTTTTTTTTTTCATCTATCTTATTTAAAAAAACTCGTGAAACTTGCGTCCTTATTTACTCCATAAAAGTTATTGCAGTTTTAATGCAATAAATTGAAATTATCTAAATAAGTTTACCCCTTTTATGAATAAACTGTTATTATATTTATAAAATTTACAAATAAAATTAAAAATTTAAGTTATAGTCTTACTTCTACTAAACCTTCAGTGCGAATTGCAAAAATATATTTAGAGAAAATGTATACATTTTTATTACAAAAAAGTATTTAATAGACGACTATAATATGACAAAGCTACATAAAAATTAAATAATTCTTGTAGGGGTTTTTTTTTTTTTTTTTTTTTTTTTTTTTGGTATTCACGCAGGGAATAACTGGGAACTAGAACAAGAGCAAAAAATGGTTCCAAAACTGAACATTCTTAATATCTTACAGAATATAGTGTAAAAATTAAGATCCCAAGCTTTAGTCGTATGTGAAGTTACTTTTAAAATATTTGTTCCTCTGGTCACAATTTACAAGAAAGGGCAAAGTTTAATTGAAAAGTGAATTTGGTTCCTCATAGGGCAATGATTTGTTTCAAATAAAATCGCAGAGATACTATTGATGATTGTACAAAATATTCTGCCCTCTCAAGAGTTTAAATTTAAGTAAACAAGTTTTCATAAGGATAGTGGCAACTCGTAAATATATCTGGGTATTAAAGATTTTACTTTCTGTATACATGAAGAAAATTTATAAAACTGGTTTCTTGTTCTTCAGTTCCTAAAAATTTGCAATTTTGTAAGACGTTACATTTAAACCCTTGTTTTAAAAGTACAAAAATATTACAGGACATACTGCAATAAAATCGTCATATTCCTTATTTAGTTTCGAATTGTAAGGGTAAAAACCATTACGTCAGATGAAGGTATTTACTAACTGTTTATATCCATATATTGAGATATTATTTTGATTTGGAAGGATTTTTTTTAAATTTCCTCTAAATGCTCTTTATGAAAGCTTAAACTATGTGAATTATATTTTATAAACTAAGTTGGAGTTATTTATAAAAAATAATATATTGACGCCAAATATACCTAATAATATTAACACAGTGTTAATGTCAGAATTTGCAATTAAGTATAAATAAATGTTCAATAGCGCTTAAAACCATTCTTGGGCTAAAATTAACACAAATTCATCAAATATTCTCATGTTCTAAAATATTCACTGACATCCACACGTTAAAACACTTCTCAATTGATATAAAAGAGTTCCATTCAAAATATTGCTCGTCTTTTTTCCTACAAATCATTGCATACTTCGAAATGGACAATATGTTATATTTTTATTTTCACCATAATTATGCTCTTTTTTGTCTTTCTCATTTCTTACTATTTTGAAAAAAAAATTAAGCGCTTATTTAGTTTTCTTCCTACAATAATTTTTAGAAGAAACTTAAATTGAATTTCAATATTATTATATACATAAAATTAATGGAAAAAGTATTTTTAAACTTTCATTACATAAGGTTATAGAAAGCCTTTGATAAATGCGAGCACATTTAAAATAGAACAATAGTCACAGAGCGGTTTCAGACGTTTCTGATAACGTATAAAATATCGCTGGTTGTAAAAGTCAAACTAAAACCACGGAAGAGCTGCTTCTCATATTAACTGCCAGGAAACTTCCTCGAAATGCAAGCGATAGAAGACAATCTTCTCCATGTAGTATGAGCTTTTTATTCCGCACAAACAGGGCATGCTAATGAAACCCAACACAACAGCTGGTTGTGGAGCAGAATGTGAAGCGGTAGGTCATGAGCTCGATTCCCTGTGGAGCAGCTGACATTTTTCAAGTGTACTGCATCCTACCCCACTCCTGTTCTCCATCATCCCCAGCACGCTCATGCTCACTAACCTAGGCTGAAACTATTCACATACAGAGTTACCGAACAGGTCTATTTAAACGTACAGCTATATGAGCACTCTGACGTTATTAACAAAAGCAAAGATAAAGTGTTCGAAGCCTAATCTTGAAAACGATTACTATCATTTTTACATCACAGAAGTCATTATAAAAGAAATTAAAAAGTATCACCTTTGGGAACAGATATATATCCACATTAACTTTAATAATATTTTATGCTAATAAGATTGGATTAATGAAAAGATTCTTACTCAGAAAATGAAATAAAAATTTAAAATAAAGAATTCATAACGAAGAAAGAGTATTTCTGGTCTCCAAGTTGCAAACTTTAATTTTCAGCCTTCGACAGCATTTTAAAAGTGAACAAAAAGTTGATAGGCAACCTTTTCAGATATTTGATTTCTGATATTGATATAAACAAAACCTACAGAAGCATTTTCAGTGAAATGTGGGATTAAAACAGAAGAATTTTCAGGGAAATGTGTGATTAAATTCCTATATGTGCTTGGATTATTTTTCGAAAATCTGAGAATGTTTTAGTTAAGTATTATTTGACAGAAATAAGAAAGATGTGTCTTTATGATGGTTGTTATATGATTAAGCTAAATATTCCAAATTTTATAGAGAGAAGGAAGAATACAAAACGTACGTTCAGCATTAGTAATTCTTGTGACTGCTTATTTATCTGTGCTATATGAAGATAAATATTCATTAATTTGGACATTATATTTGAGTAATGTCACTGCTTTCTTCGACAAAAATGGCGAACTGATCAAGGATATCTAGAAAAATAGCAACACCTTTTTCTCGCATTTTCCTTTCATTTCAATATGTATAATTACAAAAAAATATTCATGTATACGTTGCTTTCAATAAAAAGTCCAATTTATGTATTTAAAATATTAACAATATAAATTTTGAATAATATTAATTTTCTAGATATCGAACAACTTGTAGATAAAGTGTATTGAATATGAATCGCAAAGCAATAACTAACATATAATGGGAGTTATAACTCAACACTGGAAATATATCTCCAAAACCACTGTTTTCATAAAAGGTCTGCTTCGACTTCCAGAAAGTTAAACTGATCGTGCCATTTTAAAAATGGTTTGCCTCTGTTTATTGTGGTATATTATTAAATATAATTAATTTGTAATTGTCGTTGGTACCGGTCCTTTCTTGATTTCTCTATTTGTTGATTTACAATTCTTCTCTTATTTTTATGTTTCTCTTCTGATATATTACTCTATACCCAGAAGTGATTCATTTCTGAACTTTCTATTACTCCTCTGTCCTGGCTGCTTACTGTCCAGTTTTCACTTCCACAACAGAAAGCTAGTAATACCATTGTTTTGTGCAGTTTAAACTGACTATTTTTCTTGTTTTATTTTTCAATGTTATTTTGATTGTTCCACAGATAGCTGTAAATTTATTTATGTTATGTCTATAACTTTATGTGCATACGAAATGTTATAGTCTGAATAATTTAAACTGGGGGCCTGTTCTATAATTTTATATTAAGCACTATTTTACATCTGTCTTGTCTTTTTATCTGGAATGTGGCATGGATTTTTTGTGGATTTTATAAGAAAAATATTTAATTTGCATCCTATTTTATCTAATTGTATAAAATCTGAAGATTATCCTCTGCTATAGCAAATAAATATGGTCGTTCCAGAAATGTGTTGTATCTAAGTTGATAATATTTATCTTAAAATGTTTATTTAAATTTCGATGTTGTCATTTATGACTTTGTCCGTATATAGAGAGAATAAAGATGAAGAAAATGGGCGGACTTACTTTACTTGTTGTTTAATATTATATGTTTTGACTAAACCTCTCCCTCTTCATTTAAAAACATGAAAAAGCTCAGACAATAACATTATTCATTATCTCACATATCACATGCAACATATTAACCACTGTCGGAGTGATGGTACAAATTGTTCAACACCTTGTAATCAAATTGGTAACTGCTTTTAGAAAATGTGAAATAATCTAAAGTAAAACCCAAAGAGGTTTTCTGGGAACCACTTATGAGATAGTAAAAATATAATTTATTAACCAATCGATTACTAATATTTTTTCAAAGCTCTAGAATCCTAATAATGAATTTAAATTATTTATAGAATGAAAGTGGTCAACGTTTACTTCCTTTTTGTTAAAACTGCAACACATTGGTATTATATACTTTATATATTAACCATATTACAACACACCCTTAACTGCTGTAATGACAGCTTTAAAATGAACCAAGATAAAACACACTAACACTTTTTATAATAGAAGTACAAATTTAACAGCATTTATAATTGATAATTCCAACTTCAAAATTATATTAAGTATTTAAACGTTAATATAATTTCATTTTAATTTAATTATGAATTTTAATTCTCAATTTTAAATATTTTCAATCAACTAAATTCTCAAACATCCTTAGAAAATGTGCTGATACAAAAATTAGTCATAACTCATTTAACAAGATAACAGTCTCTAATTAAACTTGATTGCTGCTAACAGCTACAATAATATTTATTATACTACACAATATATATTGAACAATAATTACACTAGTAGATTTTATGAAAGTTTACCTTTCTGCTTGAGACGCTCAACTCCTTATTTTCCCGATACTGATTGCAAAAAGTGCCGCCTTGCTTCACCAGAAATCTGAATATGGAATAAATGGATTTAAATGAAAATATTTACGAATATAGTCATACAATGAAAAGTATGATTATCAACGAGAGAAATACTTTATTGCAGAACACATTCTTAGCTCTATATAATTTAAACTGTTCTATTAAGTTTAAAATGCACTCTGGATTTACATGCAAAATGTTCTCCACAGCACTAGAATAGCATAAAATATGGCAAATTATATTACGAGATACTATAGTTTATTTGACAGATGCAATTAGATACCCTGGTGTCTATTGTTCAAAGACGCAAAGTGTCTAAATTTTCATTAATGAACAACACTGGCAACTATAACATGCTATGCTATGGTGACTAAGTGCATAGTTTATTTCATTTAGACAATGTACCGTAATATCCATATATTCGTTCCGTATTCTTTCAGTAGTTTTTAGTATACTTTTGATTTATTCAAATTTCACTGCTAATTTTATGTTAATATATAACTCATCTCTATATTAAATTTTATCTGCTCAGGAATTGCATGATTTCACGCATTATTCCCCGTTTGGGCCTCCCAACAAACCGTTCTTGCTATCAATTTTTTCTGTATATTTATTTTAAGCCCTAAACAAAGTTCTAATATCTCAAATAAGCTGTATGAACAGAAGAAAAATTATTTAATTCTCCTTTTTGTTATTTAAAGGGCTTAATATTTAATGAGATGATAAAAATAAACCAATGTTTTGTTTTATCAGTTTCTGTTAAAATTTTCGTCTTCCCTTGGTATTTATGTGCAATTATAAAATAAAAATATTTGCATGAATAAAATGTTAATAGAATCAATTCATTCATGTTTTAATAGAATTATTTAAGAACGTTATTACTGTTAATCGTTGGCTACTAAAGGCCATATTAAATAAAATGAAAAACATTTACGTAATCTAAAAAAAAAAAAGGATTCTTGGGACAAACAGGTGAAAAAAAGATCAGATTAATGTTTCGTCATACACAATGTTGATTCTTCAAAGAACACAGTGAAGTAAATTGTTTAAAACCAAAGATTATTATTACATTTATCAACGTCTGGTATCCAAATTCAATGTTCAAAAGTTCATATTAAACTATATTCAAAACAGGTGTTGCGGAATCCTCGTTAGAAAGTTTCATGGCCATTTTGCTATGGGAAAATTTTGTTTTTGCTGAGAAATACTGATCTCTTTGACAAGAAAAATGGAACCATTCAAGCTTTAAAATGGATTGAATGCTTAAGGCTAGGTCCATTGAAAGGTTATAAAATAAAATATTAACCTTGAATACAGATAGTCAAAATACCTAGAAGTTTTTCAAGAACTTCGCTCTATGCCTTTATATTACTATAATGGCTCTTTGTCAAAACACGATTATCAAAAAATTTTACTATTTTCACATGTTTGTACCGGCCTCTATTGATATTGTTTTATAAAATTAGGATAATTTATTTCTGCATTTTCTTAAGAAATATTAGACTTCTCAAAATTCTCTTTACAAAACCACCTGGCTGATTTGTAGAGCTAGTTAACATTTACCAATGATCTACTAATAATATTCGTAACGTTATCTATAAAAGTCCAGTCAACTTTTATATGTGTAATTTGCAGAATAAAAGCAACGGATATCAAATAACCTAATTTAAATAAATGGTTAAATCATCTATTTTAAAAATTGGGTGGATTGAAAATTCAATAATAAAAACTAGATACAGTGCAAAAGATTTTAAACAGCTAAAACAATATTTGCTTTCTTTTAAGACTAACAATATAAAACCAACTGAAAAATTCCGCAGTTGTAATGTGATGAATTTATTTATCACAATTATAAAAATGGAGAAGAAAACAGGCGCCTTTATCAGAACTAAGCTCCATTGTTATTAGACATTTATCATAGCTCACTATGGCATGTTTTTTTTATAGAAAAGCTATATGATAAATACATGACAGTTGATCAAAAATGTGAAGGAACAGCACGAACATCAATTTTGATAACACAAACTTCAACAGGATGAAAGCTGAGTTAACTGTTTGCAACTAAGAAAGAAAGGGCTCGATTTTAAAATGTTATCTTAAGCAGAAAAATGACGTTGACATTGTTTTTGAATACTGAATGATGAATTTTAAAGGATTTTATAGCCAGAACGAATGAGACCACCTATGCATCCTATGGCCTGCAAATATGACGAAACATTGAAGAATATGAGGAATATTTAAGCTGGAATGCTAGACCTCATATTTCGCTTGCAGGGAATATGGAAGTTTTCCAATCTGAGTATTTAGTATCATAACTCTATCCTTCCTGCTCATGAATTTTGAACCTCTCCAAGAAGTTTTATTATTTCTTCTTCACCTGCTTTTATAAAAGCTGGTGTAACTACAACATTTGAATTCCTACACTCATATTATGAGTTGCATTGAAATACGACGTCAATATATATATTACTTACGAAATTTCTTTTGTCAGTTTAGTGAGTCTTGAGGGAAGAATGTGTGCCCTATGTTACCAATGTTAAACTATTACTTTTAGAGACCCACTATCTTAGAAAGTAAGCAAGCTATCTCCTTCCAAAAATTTAAGGTTGACTAACATATTATTCTGTAATTACTATACTGGAATAATAACAAATATCCTATTAGGGAATGGGCTATATTTCTTTCTGAAACCCCCAATTTCGAGTCAACATTCAGATTTTTTCTATTAAAATAATAACAATAATAATGGCATTTTACTGTAGCAATTTTTGAAGTACATACCCTTAAGTACGCCAGTCGCATGGGCCTTACAGCCATACGTGCTGATATTGTCCTGTAACAAGGGAAATGTACATACATACAGACTTACATACATATGTATGTACAAACACATCGATATACATACATCACCCATTTTTTCTGTTAAAATAAAACGCAGTGTAGGATATAATAATTCAGCACCATATGTTTGAGGAGTAAACAGAGCAAAATATCACAATTTTTTTGAACACTGTTGTACAGCATCGGTTTTCATACTGTGGTCAGCAGACTTCAGGATTTCCCATAGGATCCACCAAGCGTTAAACTATTATTAACAGCATTTATTCTTGAATGTACATATACAAACAATTAATTAAATTAAAATGAAAACGATACAAATTTAAGATGAGTTTTTATTTAGATAAAGTAAATAAATAATCAATTTGAAGGTAACTTACTATTAGGGTTTCATTGTGTGTTTAAATAGGCAAGCCAAAAACGTGGATCGGGCAGAACGCTCATAAGTACCGTCATACTTGTGCATCTTTCGGCAGCCAACTGCCTAAGTTGGAACTCCCCTGGCGAGATCATCCTAGGCTATAAAATGAAACCATGAAAAGTATTGATGCCTTTCGTAGCAACCTATTTGTATGAAAAATCGTTCGCTAAAGTCATTTAACTAAGTACAAATACAGAAACCGTTGCAAAGCATAGAGTTGCACCTCAAAATGAAAATGTCTTCTATTAAGCGCGATATGAACGAGCTTGTAGGTGAGGTGCAACATTACGCTTCTCTTTTACAAATTAAAATTAAAGGGTAATGTGATTTTTCTTGCTGTGATTAATATTAATTTTTATATTTATTTGTTGCCCTTTGACTGCATCGGTCTTCTCGCGATGTCTCGATACTACAGGTTTAAGTTTGCTGGGACGAATAAAATGAAATGAATTGTGGTGCAAATTAGCTGGCAGTCCTTAGCGCCTTAAAGCTATCTGGCATTCACCTTCTCAGGCAAGGTAAAACTCCGAAAAACCCTTACCAAGACAGAAAGATGTGCCTCAGGATTTGTAATCGCAAACGCTACTACTATACCACGGAGGCGGTCTATTTACGTTTCATATGCTTATACGCTGGATGTAATATTATTGTAACGTATATAACTATTGTGTAAAAATACACTACAATAAAAGACAAATAACAACATGTGCATATATTTGTTTCTTTGTAAATTTAAACTTGTAAACTTACAATGAACTTAAAAAATATATAGATGCTAATGTAGGGTTTTAGTTTGGAGTTAAATCTTGGGAGTCCCAACAGAAAAATATTTTTGAAAGGAGTCCGCGGTAAAGAAACGTTTGAAAACTATAAAAAGTCTGAGAAAATATGTAATTTATATTAGAAAATGAAATTTTTGACATATTAAGGGTTAAAGTTTTGGTAAAGGGAACTGCAGCAATAAGGCATAGTTTCAAAATGTTGGTGTCAGAAATATCATGAAAGTTTCACATCTTGTTCAGATTTATTCTCTACTTATATGATACTAGAGTTATAAGAATTTTATCGTTGTATTTGGTTTTAATAGAAATATATTCGGTCTTTTTATTCAAAATTACGAGTTTCAGAAAAAAATATAACAATCTCACAATGTTATATTTCTTCTTATTTTAGTATAGTGCTCTAATTACAGAACAATGAAGGGGGCATATTTCGTAATTTGTGGGTCTCAAAAATTAAAAAATTAATTATGGTAACAAAGGGCATTCCCTCGTTCCGTAAATTGTGTCTTGCTGCCAATAGATTCCATGCGACGCACAAGCATGTCTACAACTTCTGACAGTAAGATGATCTTACTTAGCGCAAAACAGAATGATATGGCCCTAAAATTGTCTAATTTTAATGATTATACACTAAAATTTCCATAAAAACTTAAGGTTTGTTTTGAGCTAAAAACTAACAAATGTAAATTTTCCTCAAACTATATATACAATCTGCTCTTAAGGTATGATATTGAGAATTACCTTTATGCTGTTTTCTTTACATACTACAAGAAAAATGTAGCCATATTTTACTTACTACAAAATTACTCTAAAACATGGCTATATGTAACAAGTTAACTTATTTTGTTGTTATCAATTGGTTTTTCATGAATTATAAGACAGCATTGTTAATACAGTTCTACAGCATTTAACAACTTTATAGTAATTAATATATGTAAAACTAAATCTGTGTAGCAACTTATTAGAAATGGGATATTATAGAAAATTCTGCAAATTTCCGCCTCAGCTTTTCATCAAAATATTCTTAAGGATTCAGGTATTAATCATTAATAATTTTCGCATTAGAAGCAGATGCAGTAATAATGCACCTAAATAATTCAATTGAAAGTATGTCACATGAACAGAACATATTACAAAAACAAGTGATTGGATCAAGAGGAGAAGTTGTAGTTTCCTATCAGTATTTCTCTTTCGTTCAGTTAATTTTCCTAATGATAACTGTGTGAATGAGCTTAAAATGAACCTAATGTCTTTAAATAATTCTAAAAAGTTCTTCGTCTGTTAATTATACAATTACAAATAGACGACATTTTAACGGTATAAACCTAGCCCTTTTTAGTTTTTTCATTTAATAAATTATAATAAATAAAAAAATGTTAATGAGGCATTTATTTCTGAAGTATTTGAAAGGTATATTTGATATTCTTCTTGCGCCTGTGTATCCGAAAAGTCATTAGAGTTAAAAACCTTGCAAAAATACTACCAAGATGATTCGTTTTTCCAAATTCACAATGAGTTTTGGAATATCTTTGAAGTTACTTTCTAAGAACAAAAGTATAACTGATATATTTTTCACTGCATAAAGTATATAAATTGTATTATATAATATATATAATACAATTATGAATGTGTATATATATGAGTTGAAGTTGCAACCCAGCGGATGTCCTCATTACAATGTGCTAAATGCCTATCTTGCAATAAATCTGAATGTCGTTTTCGTTTCAGTCTTCGAAACTGTCGCGGTGGTGGTAAGTGGGTTGGAATGTTGCTCAGAAGTTCTTTGGTATGATTTAAAAAGGTACGATGTAGTCGACTGTAGCAGGAGTGAAGGGTAATTTTCACTGTTTGAATGTGTAAATCTTTATGTAGTTTTATTGCGATGTGCCACGGTGCATCAGGCGAAGAACCCGGCTCTGAAAGGTTTTGCTCCTTTTCAGTTGTAAATCGGAAGCCGAACTCCATATTGCGCAGTCACATAGGCAGATAGGTCTTATCACTGAGAAGTAGATTAGTCTTTTGATATTAACTGGTAAATGTGATAGTCCTTGAAGCAGATATTTTAGTTGAATACTTTTGTGTCGTAGTCTCATTTATTAAGCTATTTATGTGCTGTCTCCAATTAAGTTTGTTATCCAGTATGAGATACGATGTGGATTGTACTACAAGAGTTCATTATAATTTTACACTTTTTACACCATATGCCCAACAGATTGACATATGTCTAAAGGTTGTCAACTGATGATTTCCATATGCTTTTGCCTAGAAAAGCGTTATCGTCAGCGACCTGTGCTTTTGTTAGATTATCATCTTTTGGGAGATCATTTTAGATATACAATCGGCGCCCAAATGCTTCTTTGAGGAACTCTGGCTTGTATAGCACAGAATAACTAACAGAGAAAGTTCTGTTAGAGAGGAATGCCTATATTATTCTAAATAAGTTATTATTCTAAGCGGTTTTAGTTGATACAGCAGTCCAGTGTGCCAAACCCTATCAAATATCTTCTCAGTATCCAGAAATAACCCAAGACAAACAGATTTTTTTTTCAAAGTATCTAATATGACGCCAACTACACGATGAAGTTCCTGAGGGCAAGAATGTGATAACCGGAAGCCAAATTGAGTATGGTATTATAGAATTCGTTGCCTTCAAGAGTTGAAGATATAGTAGACTTTCAAAAATCTTTGAAAACAGATAGACAAGACTGATTGGTTGGTAACTATGAGAATCGTTTTTGGCTTTGCTTGATTTGTGAATCATTATAATACTTGCATATTTACTTCTAGCTGTAAGATAACCTTAGACGGATAATGACATTAAATATCTGTGTTAAAACACAAGAGTTTTCCGAGTAAATATTATTAGTGGTTTAACAATTAAATCATGATTCGGAGATTTTTTGACTAAGTATATCTTTATTGCAATGAATAACTGAACAGGAGTGAAGTATGTTGTGAAATTTGTTAACTGAGGCGCTGTAACTTCCTCTGATATTTCTTCTTCAAATTCAGGACCTCTAATTGGATTCGTTTTGAATAGTTCTTCTAAAATTTTTAAAAAATAAATTCACTTTTTCTTCTGAAGTGCTATGCTGGGATTTATCAAATCTCAAAGGAGGTATCTCATACATAAAGTTGCTACATAGTTGAGGGTAGAAGAGATGGATACAAACTAAAGTGAAATATTTTATAATAAAATATATAAAATGCTGTACATTATAACGCGGATATAATTCATTATGGCTACGCTGTTTCCAGTTTTAATTTGCTAACTTAAAACGAATTCCGAGACTGAATTCTATAGCTTTTAGTAATTAGCAATCTCTCTTCGCTTTATTGTTTTATTATTTTGTATTGTCCAACCAGCCTGTTTACCGACTGCAACCCAATTTTGGATCAATCCTGACATCATTATTTGGCCTTGAGTTACATTACCCCTAAAACTTTGCACTCGTATTGCTTTCGACGACAATTTTTTCCCGAACATTAAAATTTAATTAACACTTTTGCAAACCTAGCAAAACATCTCTTTCCAAAATGCATTTCAAGCTCAGCTATTACTTTTACATTTTTGTGTAATTGTCTATCTTCTCAATCTAAAGTTTACCTTTGCAGGTACTTTTCTTAGAGAAGAACCCTTCTCATACCCTTATGATGATGATTGCCACAATTAATGAATCGCTGCGAATGTTGAGGGTGAAATCATTTAGTTAAAACAAATGGTTGTTAAAAGATATTTCTATATTGTTTTTAATATTAATTATATTTTTTCTCATTCCTTTTTTCTCCGGAATAACAACAGCCTGCTACATTTATCATAATAAATATTGTCATTTAAGTTATTTCAATATGTATATGTATGCCTACATATTGAACCTTTCTATTTTTGAAATATATAAACTTTTGTTAGTTCTTCCATTTTAATAAAATATATTGGTTTTGCAATTTCATGTACAGCTTCTTAAATACTTTTTATAACACAATTTGGAAAACGTTTCATTGAACCATAATATGTAGTCTCTATGATATATCTTAAGAACTGTGTTAAAATGTTCCTATAATTAATATAACTGGGTTTAGTTTATAATTATTTTCATTTTATTCAATTTAACTTTATAACATTTTAACATATTTGTATTATTTTTAATTGCTCGTGATATTTTTTTTCTAAATTCTGAACCCAATGCTAATTTAAATGTAATATTTAATTATACTGTTTCTTCTACCACCTTCAGAATGATTTTGCTGATATGTCCTACTCTACACTGACATCTAAACATTTTAAAAAACTCTATTGGATATTCCTTGTGTCTATTCTGAAAAACCACTCTTGCATTAAGCAGGTTTATATACATTAATAACTTTGGATATTCCTAATTAACGCTCTCTTCCATTTTTTGAACAAGAGTATTTTGAATAAAAAGGATATAGTCAGTACATTATACACCATATTTCTAAAATGTATCTTCAATAAAATGTATTACTCTAAAAGGACAATGGTCTGTTGAAATTAGTTTTTCAAGATATATTAAAATAGCCGTGTTTTTCAAATAAACTTTCTTAGAAAAACATCCGAAAATACATATGAGGTGCCTTTGCTACACACTAAAAATTTATTTTTACCTACAGTAGGGTATCAATAATTAAGTTTATCATTATTGTGGTCTGGTAATGTTTAAAAATAATGCATTCAATTACATTGGAAATGTTTTTTGTCAACAAATAGTAAGTGTAGTAATAGTAGTTCAATGATCATATAACTGTTAAAACACGAGTAAGAAGTAAGTTATGACCCAGGCAATGATTCGCATCGTAAAATTGTTCATAATTTATAGTCACTATATGAATGTTGCATAAACTGTTATTTTCTACGACTAGTTACACAAGTAGTAGATGAAAACTATACACGTTGGGTTTTACTGATTCTGATAATACGAACCCCATCTGAAATAATGGCAAATATACCACTGTTACATGTTTAGTTACCATAACTACAGAAATAAAAACGCATTTTTTTTCTTTTTTGCAAATTTGTGGTTTCTTAATTGTGTTTTAAGAATATTTTATATGAGAGATATCGACGAATTGGAAGTAATTTCAATACCACCTGAAATACTAAAGGAATATGACTGAAAACGCATTACCTTAAAACCAACGATTTATTAACAGCTACGAGGCAATTAATGGAATGAAGAAGGGCAAAAAACCATTACTTTTCAGAAAATGTACTGATAGTTACTTTGGAGAGCTGCTACAAACATTATGGACTAAGTAGTAGATACTAAGACTACACTAATATAAAAACATTAAATTGAGTATCCAAGTATAGTAAAATGAAAAACTGTATTTAAATGACATTTAATATGCAAATAAATTTCATTTCAATATAGATGACGTATAGTAGTAAATAAATAAAATTTTGTATGGGAGTATTACAAACAAATTCTACGATAGAATTTAATGTTATTGTTGAGGAGCTGCATATAGTTTATTAAATAAAGCAGTTATTGAATAAAATAGATTATCTCTTTCTAGCGTAAATTTCTAAGCCTCTTTCCTACCTATATCATTGGTTTTGTCAATTTTGTTTTTTGTCTTCCTAGTTTTTAGTAATTTTAAGACTAATGCAAGTTTTTATCACACATTAATATGGTAAACATGATCATAATAACATTTTTTCTTCTAACATATTTTAATCATACATAATTGTGTATTTTATATTGAAGTACGGAAAGAACTAAAATTAAATGTCGTAGTTTAAACGATCAAAAATATGACATTTTTTAAAATTTATGACAAGTGGTAAACACTTTAATTCGAACATTCCTAAATATGACATCATTATTTTTGGTGCATGTGAAATGCAACTGAAAACTTTAGAATGTGTTATTAAAACAAAAAATTATTTTATAAAAGTTCAAAGGTTTCAAAATAGAAATAAACTGTTCAAATCAAAATTCGCAGCTAAAAATTTTCAAACCTGTTAAAGCTAACTATAATTTGAGTATGTGATAATATTTTGAGAAGAATTAACTCAAAAAATAATAAAACTGAAAATATAAAAAACATTGACTAATATTTACAAATATTTTAAGGGTATTTGAGTTCCAAAAGTTTATTAACTGATCTTTCTAAATTCACGATGGCTATTTTTTACCGTTCTAAAGAAGCCAAAGCTCTTTATAGTTTATTACATGTATAATATAAATTATATTATATAAATATTAAATGTTCTGAACCATAATTGATGAACAAAAGTGTTCACTTTATTTTCCATTTTAGTTGAAATTGTACAGAGATAGGTGTTTAATAAAACAGCAAGCCTCCATTATTGGGAATATTTAATCTATTTCTGATAATATAGTTTTTTAAACTTCTTTTTCTATCCTCAGCAATCAGAATGAAAAATAACAGTGTGACAACCTTATTAAAATGTATCGGTATATAATTTCAAAATATTTACTAATAATTTGTTTAGGGTGTGAAAAAAGGTTAAATTTTTATTCAAAAAGATGCAGAAATTTTTCTAATAAGAAATCTTTACTTATGCTGAGCGTTCCTAAAGTCAATACCTCATTCCACGAGAAGTACATAATCCTGCAGTTATTGTGAAATTACGCTTGAGAAAATGTTTCAACTTCAAAAACACGCATATTAGTATTGCATGCAAAATGAGATAAAGAATTATTCCAAGATAATAGCGAGCTTAATGCTCTCAGATATGTGGCCATCATGAATTTCGGATCTAGACCAGAGACACCGAGCAAGTAAACATCTACGACATCGCAGATTTGAAGCAACATATAATTTATTATTGGTTCCAGTTTTGTCATATACTTTGACGGAGATAAAGATGATAGAGTTTATAGAAAAAAATGCAGGGAGTCATATAAAATATTTAATTCACTAAAAATATAATTTTTTACTTAATGCTGTAATTGTTTTAAATTAAAACAAACAAAATTAAGTTAAATTACTAGAGTAAACATATTTTTTGGGCAGTTATTCTGAACTCCATAATTTTAAGCGAAACTTGTTGTACAAATAAGCCTCTTTTTTAATACTATTGACAATTTTAATGATATTAATTTATTTTTGTAATACAGATTTTCAATTTTTACACCATTTTTTGGCACACTGAGTAAATAAAGTGCATATTATAAATTACAGAATCATTTACTTTTAATGTGTTGTGCTTTTTCACTCTTCCAGCAAAGGCAGTGTAATTATAAATGCCAGAAAAAAATAATTTTCTTTATTTAATTAAATTAATATTATGATATGTGTAACATTGCAATTCTATATTATATTAAATGTTCCACTGTATTTATTTATGACTACAATTTTTGTAAATTAAACTTTAAAACTATACAAATTCAGAAATCTATATGAGTAAAGCGAGATAAGATTAATTTAATCTCCTCTAACCCATGGTTTTCAGAACAGGTTACACTTAGCTCTTCAAGAAGTACTCTGAGAAAACCTGCCCAGACCCCTTCTTAGCCGTAAGGCTCTATATTGCTGCTCTTTTATTATTATTATTATTATTATTATTATTATTATTATTATTATTATTATTATTATTATTATTATTATTAAGAACGCTTTTTAACATCGCTGGTCATCATTAGCATCCCATTCAATTCAGGGCGTAAAACAGTCAATAAATTTTGCTCAGATGTCTCTTTTTTTCAAGCTTGAGATTGTTTTAACTGCAGTAAATCTACGACAAAGACACATCATATTTACTTCCTTCCCAAAGGAAGCCACACTTAAGCTTTTTATGCCCTGAAAGATTCATCGGTTTGAACCAGCAGCAACCTTAGTTTTACAAGGCCAAAGAAAGTATGCATATGTTTGGTTGTGTGATTTGAGATAGGAAAGGATACACTGCACATTTATCGGTTCGAAAGCAATTATTGCAATAAATTATAAAAATAAAGACTCTTATACAGTTAAAGAGTTCCAGATTGTGTATCGTAACTATTTTTGCTAAGCAAATTTCTCCTCAGGCGTTGTATTATGTCTCGCTTTCTAAGTGCATTGTAGCCGGCGGCACCCGTATTTTAACTGCTCTTCCTAAAACATGTATATAATCTTATCTTATAGAAGATGCTGCCAGTGTTGTTGTTCCTCTGACGAACATTGTATTGAGAAAACATTTTGAATGATAGGATAGTTCGACGACAATGCGTTTCTGATTTTGTTGCTCAGGTTTTTCTTTACATTCCAAACCCGTATTTGTTGCGGTCAGTTTGCGATTGATTTTGTTAGCATACATTCATCATTTGCGCCAATTTTTACAGTTATTCTGCAGTAAAAACTACATATTTTACTCTTTTTTACTAAATCAGTAGATTTTTATCATAATTTCAATTCTAGAAAGAGGTAATTAATTAAGAAAAGTATGAATAAATTCTACCAGCCGATATGTATTTGATATAATGTTTACACACAAAAATGCATTGCTCTACAGTAATTTGTCCATCTTTGAGAATGGATGAACACTACCGTAAGACCGGTAGGGAATACGTTCAGAGAGCGACGTTCAACTACGTGACAAATAGTGGAGATGTAAAATTCCGCATCAGCGGATCAAGTTTATAATTAAAACACTATATGTAATTCCTTTATATTCTGCTCTATTGCATGAACGAGTATTTAAAATGAAATTTGCAGTACACTCGACATGTTTTTTTTTTCTTGCGCACATTACTATTTGATTATATACATTAATGGTTCATGTATCTGAATAATTGACTGAAAGTAGGAAAAGCATAGACAAAAAATATTAACCCGTGTGTTCGATTAATGTCAGGATTATAAAATGTAAATGTTTTATTGTATTGTGCATAAATGAACTCTTTTATAATAGGTAACATAAATGTCGAATTTAAATCTTGTGTATTCTTCTTATGCATTGATATTTTATGCACATATCAGATTCATTAAGTATAAATATCGCTCTGAGTGCGCTTAAAAAATTCAACGCTATTTTAAATTTTATATAATTGTATGACACGATAGTGTATGTTATGTTTACAAATAGTTTTAAAGCAAATCTACTGTTGTGTGATCATCTATAATAGCATAGTTCCATTTTGCTATAATATGACCAAGTCAGAAAACGTAATGCACTTTCTATTAGCAATAAACCATTACATTCCTAGATCAAACGCCGTTCGCTTGATTTAAAAGCCGGCAATGGTACATACCATTCAATAGAATTCTGCACTGCCGAATATAATAGTTCCCTATTATGAATGTCTCTCACATTATACAATAAACATTTACTTTTTCTTTGTAAAGTTTTGGTGCTTACAATTAAATTGCGAATGAGAAACCAATAACTACACAAGTACTAACCCTGAGAGTTAAGTTGCGAAAAAAAACAAATATAGATTAATATAGCCCCGGAAAACGTTTAGATTTCGACAAAAATTATCGTTGATTAGATCTTATAGCACAAGCGACTCATTTCAGTATTTCAGGGGTAAATATTATGAACTTAAAAGAAACAGTGTCTCAGAAAATGAAAGTATACTTTTAAAATGTTTTAGAAAATTTAAAATATGCCAGTATATACCATAAAGTATTCAATTAGGCAATTTAATAGAAAATATAACAATAAAAGAAACAGAAAGAACATGTAGGGGATCAACAGAAAACGACAAACGTTACAGGTTGTTATTTTCCTCTTTATTATCCTGCCATAATTATTAGAAGGTATTAAAATACTGACTGTTATGTGCAAATAAATTATTTATATATTAAAACATTGTGTTTGATTTAAGTATTCTTTTCCCTTTTAATCAGGATCTTCTGTAGTAATGCTGCGTAACCAGAATGATATTAAATTATGCTTGCAAGTTTCGTTTTGCGAATTATTATTACCTGTTCTCGTCAAATCTAAAAACACTTCTAGTGTACAACGCAATATTTCTATCTTCTGAGACAGTATTTATGAACTGCCACCCACAAATTTTATTGGAGTGATTGTAGCAAGTAATTTTATGTAACTTCCTTATTATAGTCATGAGTGTAATGTCATTTTATTTCGTGTAAATGTGTTCAATTATTGTGTGTAAAATGTTATTTTCTTGTTGGGGTGCAGAAAGTATTCAAATCTGACCCGGGAATTTCTGTTGCCTGTTGTAATAATATTTGTAAAGATGACCCAAGCAAACCGATGTTTTTGGAGAAAATTCTAAAGGAGAATCTTTGAGTAAGATGTTTGTTTGTATATTGTTAGGAAATTGTAAAGCAGGGTAGGCATAATAAAACATATGACAACTACAGGGATGAAAAGACAACACCGATAACCGCTTCAAGGGAGGTAGCTAAATGCTTGAGTTACTATCTGCATGTAAAAAATCACGTAGACCATGTTTATTTAGTCTTGTAATTTTGCACCCCGTAGTCAGTTTTGCAAGAGTATTCAGCGGGGTATTATCAGTAGAAGGGCTTTTTCAGTTCCGTTCAGTTAATGGAGAGCTGTAGTCAGTTTTGGAAGAGTATTCAGTGTGGAAGATAGGCACGGTCAGTTCAGTTCCGTTTAGTGGAAGAGCTTTATTAGTTGAGTTCAATTGCGTCTCAGGATTAGTTGATTTCAGCATTAGTCTTTATCAAATTAAAAAACTAGTTGGGCACATATTCTCCAGAAACTAACAGCAAAACATTTTATGTGGAATAGTTTATGAATAATAAATTGTATTACATCTCCCATAACGAAAAACCTTATCAACTCCATACACTCCTTCCCCTATAGTCACAGGACCATAAAATATCCAGCATCAGAGTCTCAACAGCCGTGGCAAAATATGAGTCAGCCGAAACCATCGTCTGAGAGGAAGAAATAACATTACCCTGAGAATCCAAAACAATAAAATTTCCTTTTCCAATCCTTCCCTTTACTGTACTTATTTAATTAACCTTACCCTTTTTATTTAATACCGTTGCAATTCTTAACACCATGTTAATTTTTTGTTGTATTTGCAAATTCCCCCCCCCCCAATCCACGTATGAGCAAAATAACGTTATTTAAAATGTTGACTCACGAAGAAGAGGCCAAATATAAATTATATTAATTATTATTATATTATATTAATATATATTAGTTAAAAGATAAGGTATTACATGAAAATTTCACTCCATATCTTATTATGGTCAAACGAGGCGGTCACTTTTCGTAAGATTTTATCGACATATTCTCACAGTGTTGATGACATCAAAGCACTAACTATATTAAACTATAACTGCTGTAACTATATGAAATGCAGCCATGTCTTCTTGAAACTTATGTAGGTGAGGTTTTATTTTATCGTACTAGAAAAACTATTCTAATGGCTTTTTTATGCTGTTTCAATCATGAGCATATGAATTAGTGGCTCCTGCTTTGGGGCTGCGTTTATTAGAATTATTGCTTCTCAGTACCAGGTAATGAGGACAGTAAATTTTTCTGCTGAAAGGAGCTATTTATTTTTTTTTCTGTAGATTTTATTATAATGCTTTTCCATGCATTGGCGTGGAGTCATCATTTTCGGTTCTAAAATGATGACTCTAATTCTACTTAAGGAAGCTAACTTTGAAAAAGAGATTGTGTCCGATAATTTCACAATGCGGTCAGAATATGTTTGCTGAAAGAACAAGGGATGATACCAAACGGGTATCAATCAGGTGTAAATTTGCACGGAGACTTTGTACAAAAATACGCATGAATGGTGTATATAAAACGAGAATTTTCCTCTATATAAATGTATGATTTTAAAATCATTTTAAAATTGTATGGAATTAAATATACAATTGTATACAGCAATTGTGGAGATTTTTTCACAAATCATTAATGCACAATGTGCGCATCTTTCGCCGCACAAATGTTAATTTGGTAATCAAGTTTCTCCTAAAAAAATCCGTTGACTGTTTCTTTAGCGGCATGAATGCGCATCTTCAATAGGCTCACGTAATAGTTAAATGAGGTTCATAAACCTTGTCTTTAAGTCTCACAGAATAAGTTGCAGGAAGTTACACTCGGTGAACGAAGCTAAAAACTTCAAAATCTGTTCTTTGATTTTATTGCATTTGCCACGTAAACGTCTACAAAAATTCCTAAAATCTTGTATGCATTCCGACACCTCTATAACAAATATTATATTAGCATATAAATATCGTTTTGGGATGCCACTTTTTTTAATACTGTTTAACGCCCGTTTTTTTACTACTGAATCATCACTCATGGATACATCAGATGAAATAAGATGATAAATTGGGATAGGTTTTTTCTGTACAGAAGGAAGCGTTCCAAGCTTAAGTTTAGGATACCTCCTCGGAATTTGCCATTTATATGGACTAAGGAAAACCTGGTGAAACCCTCGGTCAAGGAGAACGGCACTGGCGGGAATTGACCCTAGACCTCCCGCTCTCGAGTCCGTGCTTAAACGACCCCGGCTATCCGTAGCGGTCAGGTAGCCACGTTGTTTTTCCTGTGCGCTACCCTTTGAAATTGGCCATAGTTTAATTGGGCAATGGAAGAATAAATGTTGCGTACCTTATTTAATAAACGCTTAATAAATATTTCCTCCAGTTTACCTAAGTTAATAGTTTTGATCCCTTTTTTTATAATTTGAAATTATATGGTATTTAAACGCAATTTTAATTCCAAAATCAGAAAATTGATGCTTTTCCCCCCTCCTTTTACTTTCATCATTAACAGTATTATTTTATTTACTTTAAAATGCTAAATAAATTCTTCGGAAAGTGCTGTACCCATATTTTACTTAAAGTAAAAATGGTTAAAATAGTAATTATTCTCAGTTATACAACTACTATTAGCACCATCACCACCACCAGACTATTACTACTACTACTACTACTACTACTACTACTACTACTACTACTACTACTACTACTACTACTACTACTACTACTACTATTACTACTACTACTATTACTACTACTACTACTACTACTACTACTACTACTACTACTACTACTACTACTACTATTACTACTACTACTACTACTACTACTACTACTACTACTACTACTACTACTACTACTACTACTACTACTACTAATACTACTGCTGCTACTACTACTACTAACTACTACTAATACTACTACTAGTACTACTACTACAATTATTAATATTAGTAATAATAATAATAATAATAATAATAATAATAGTAATAATTTAATATGTACCTGCAAATAAGTATTGATAATTTCATTGAAAGCATTAGAACCTGGAATCAATGCGAAAAAAGCTGTGGGTGCATGGAAATAGAAAAAAATAATTTTGGATTAAAATAAGTTTATGAAATAAAACGTCCGAAAACTGAGTGCAATTTGTGATTTTGAATAATTCCTCATAATTTCCTAAAAGGTAAATTTTCATTAAGAATGATCACAACAATTACTTCCAATACAATTGGAAAACCAAAACAAGAATAACTTTATTATTATTATTATTATTATTATTATTATTATTATTATTATTATTATTATTATTACCTTAGCATACTAAGTTTATAGTTTATATTCGAATTGAATAGAGATGAAATAAACAATATAAAACAAATAAAAATAAAATAGCAGTTTAATATACCCTATTATGGTTTTAAAAATTCATAATAAAATATATGAAGTTATGTTATACTCCAATAAAGTACAATTACGAAATAATAGATATTTAACCGTTAGGCTGGAGTGTTCGTATAGCTACTGATCAAATTAGATTTAGCTTTTCAATGGAAAGTTATGGAATGTAAATAGACACATAAAATCACAAAAATATATAGAATATTGTAGAATCAGATTGAAGAGGAGGAGGACACGGTAACTCTATTGGTTAGAGCGTCAGCACAATAGGCTGAAGATCCGTGATTCGAATTTTTCAACTGTGATTTTCCTTTCCCAGCAATATCCTACACATGGCTAATGTGCTAGTGTGAAAGAACTATATATATACACCTAAATCATGTTTGAATTTATATTTAAACGTCATGTTGATAAATTACGACTTAAAATGTTCAGAAAACAAAGAAAATTGAATTAAAAGAAAATGAAGCAAATAATAATGAAAATACAACTCTTTAACATCTCAGGTCATCAGCGTCCCATTCCAATAAGGGCCTGAAACGGTCGACAAATTTTGCACAGAGGTCTCTTCTTTCAGGCTTGCGATTCTTTATTGTGCCGTAAATGTACGACACGGGACCCACGGCTTTACTTCCTTTCCGAAGGAAGCCATACTTGGGATTTTTACACCCGAAAATATCCATAGGTCTTGGACGGGGTAGAATCCCCGATTTTGGGTTTAGGAGGCAAGTATGGTAACCACTACACCACCAGGACCTACTACAAGGATGTTGCGACATTTAAACTTTGCCTATAACTTATTTTACTTATACTATTAATATATTGGAGGCCAAACGTCTATACGATATCCGTTGCTGGAAATATGTAATTGATACCACGGTGCAAAATTGTTCTGTGTAGATACTGAATAGAAAAAAAATTAACATAAGTAACTAATATTTATACCTGAAAGTTCGCTATTCTATTATAAATAAATACATTGTAATATTAAAAGTCAATAAATGGAAACATTGGCAATAACTTTTATTTCGTGTATATTAAAAATAATCTTACCAACAGGTGTACGACTGAAAGTCTCGTTGTACGCCGAACAAATTAATTATGTCAACGACTATGGTCTTACTTTAGCAATCCTGATAAGAACGGCACTCAACAGTATTTCGAGGTAAAAAATAAGCTCCATATATAAAACTAATAATTCCATTTTATGGTAAAATTTCCTCACACATACGTATATATATATATACATATATATGTATATACATATATATACAACAATGACTAGAAAAGCAGAAAAGGATAAAACACTAAGAAAATTTCTCAGATTAGTAATCCCTATATTTCGAACGCATGAGTTCTTCTATGACAAGAAGATCTGTTCTTCTAAGAATGTCGTATATATGTTATCTTGTAAGCTTTGTAAAGCATTTTATATTGGTTTAACTTCTACTGTTGTTTCGCTACGCATGAACAATCAATTTTGCACCGTGGTATCAATTACATATTTCCAGCAACGGATATCGTGTATACGTTTGGCCTCCTATACATTAATAGTATAAGTAAAATAAAAGCTATAGGCAAAGTTTAAATGTCGCAAAATCCTTGTAGTAGGTCCTGGTGGTATAGTGGTTACCATACTTGCCTCCTAAACCCAAAATCGCGGGTTCGACCCCGGCCAAGACCGATGGATTTTTTCCGGTGTAAAAATCCTAAATATGGCTTCCTTCGGAAAGGAAGTAAAGCCGTGGGTCCCGTGTCGTACATTTACGGCACGATAAAGAATCTCAAGCGTGAAAGAAGAGACCTCTGTGCAAAATTTGTCGGCCATTTCAGGCCCTTATTGGAATGGGACGCTGATGACCTGAGATGTTAAAGAGCTGTATTTTCATTATTATTTACTTCATTTGTAAGGATTTTGATGTTGCTTTTAATTTAACACTTATTGATGCGTTACCTACTCAAAGCTCTGAAAGTTTACTCAGAGATAGAGAAATGGCAGCTATATTTTTACATTAAGCGCGTATACCACCGAGTTTAAATCTTACATTTTATTTTGTTTTCTCCCTCTCGCTCACTCTTGTTGCTTGTTTCATCTGTTTCCATGCATAACGTTACCTTCGATATTCAATATTTACTTTTATCACCTTCACTTGTCCAGCTTCTTGCCATAGAAGGACTCAACCTTTTTGAAATATAGTGATTACTGATCTGTGTAGTTTTCTTAGTAATTATTCTTTTCTGCTTTTCTAGTTATTGTTATTTTAGTTAAATTGTTAATAGTGTTCCATTTTTTTCATTTACATTATATATAATTTTAAATAAAGGAATTGTCTGTAATATAATAACTTTCCTTCAAACTATATAGCAGTTTTACTTCCCAAAAATATCTTGTCTCAACTTCCTCTTACACCATCTTATCTTGCTTTCTCAATATTCCCTTTTCTCTCCTACAGTCCATTTCATTCGTATTACGTGCCCTATACATCCTCATTCCTCTCCTCTATATTAATCTTCTTTCTTAGAATCTGTAAAGAACGTTCTTTTCTAATACTATTTATCCAATACTCAATTTCTAATTTTATCCAATTTTCATTTCTTTGTTTCTCTCCACCAAAAATCGACTTCTGTAAATAATCATTTGTTGCAAACTGTAAGCTTGTCTACTCATTATTACAAAAAACCTTTGCACTAACGCACTATAAAAATTAAGATAATCTAATTCAATAAAAGAATTATGCAAGCAAATTAACCGTTTCTTCGCTTGCTTATTGCCTTTTCAGACGAGCTTTTACTATCCGCTTCTAAAGTTGATCCCAAATATTTAAAATATTTTAGTTTATGTAATTTATTCATTTTAAATTTAAAATCGTTCTTCATTTTCTTTTCCAGAGATAAAAACAATGTTTTAACCTCTACATAGTACTTATATGTACTACATTAAAAATTAAAAACTTTTAGAACAATGTAGATAAAATAACAAAAATTAGAGGAACGGAAATTGATAAAACACTTCAGTCACACACATAAAGTTATATTTCAAACCGCTTATGTTTGATGGCGCATTAAATTCGAGTGAAAATTCTTTTCGTAATACACCGGTAACTTCATTCAAATTTATCGTTTATTGCTCATAATGCATTACAGAAATTTTTGACTTCGTTACATTCATTGTTGGCCTATTATTGCATAAATGGTCGAATGTAGGCAGTCACGAAATGAAGGGCAAACAGAGAAGAACATCTTATGATGTCATTTTCAAGCGTAAAGTAATTCTTTATAATGAAAAAATGGTAACAGAAAGACAAGAAGAGAGTTCAATGCAGCTGAGAGAAACATTCGCTTGTAGCGGCAACAGAAATTGACATTATTTACAGCTATACAGCTAAAGCTAGTGGAAAGAAGGTCAGTGGTCCTCGCAAAGGAAGACATCCTGACATTGAAGAAAAATTTTGCAATTCGTACATCAAAGGAGGAAGAATAGGCAACCTGTGACTAGTGAAACCATAAGAAGTAATTTTTTCTTTTTGACGCACGCTTTATCTCTAAGACCCTGTATAACCATTGCCAAAATATATTCTTTTTTTCCGATTTTAAGTTTTGAATTTGGGATGCGCATTACATTCAACAGTGCTTTAGATCCGCATAAATATGGTATATTATATTTATTTATTTCCTCACTGTTTACGGAGCAATGCGCTGATATTTTAAATATAAAATAAAACAGTTTGAGAATACTCAATGCACTGGTGATACCCTTTTTCGTCTTCCTCTTCTAAAACTAACAGATAATATATTTCGTCATTGTACTGTGCTTTACTGAATGCACTCAACATTTCCTTACTAACTGAATGATTATAAACGTTCATATTATGTAAGTCCATTTGTTCTAATAATCTAAAAGTGTAACAATCATTTGCTAAATAAATAAATTTGTTGTCTATTTTTTGACATAAATTACCAGCGAGGAACCGTATTGAAAATGTGTTAAGCCAATATTTGATGCTGAAAGTTATTATTAAAGTTTTTGCATAGCTGTTTCTATTTTCCAGAATTCTAAAATAGGTTACCTCTAATAGCTTTCTTTTCCTTTTCAGAAAAATAAATAGGCAGCGTTCTTCAGCTTTACTTCTAAAATCTTTAAATACTGACATCAAAATTAATTTCTGTGTCTAGAACATTTTAGGCTTCCGAGAAGTAATTTATTAAGTCATTAACACAATTTGATACAATGCAGAATAGCTCAGTTTAATGGCTTCAATAACATAGTAATTAATTTTGTTACTTGAACGTATTTCATAGAACGTCTTCTATGACTACGTTAATTATCATTTAAACCCGTAAATTCTAAGGATGGTTAGATTTGCTAGTAAAATGATTCATCAGTGTCACGCAAATGGAAGAACAGTTTTTACGTGAGCATAGATTTATGAACAGTTTTTTCTAGAAATAACTGGGGATAATTACTATGCTACCCCCATCTAGTATATAAAACACTGCAGGTGAAATCGTTTAGTTCAAATTGCAGCAATACCACAGCATGGAAAGAGCAATTGCGGTGCCCAGCTGGATGCACTGTAATGTAATGCGTGTCGGTTAGACAAACCGTGCTCACTTTGGCGAGATGAGAAGCCTCGACTCGAACCAGGGAGGGTTGTGGAGCCGGTACCGCGGCTGGAGAACCAAGTTCGACACCTGTCAGACTAGTTTTACAGCACTTAAATAGAACACTGGAGAGTTATAGCGTTACTAAACAGAGGTAGTTGTCAAACTGCCAGTATATTATTTCTGTGCAAAAAACAAAACGGTTGTACCAAAAAAAATCTATCATTTAAGTGCATTTTATAACGATTTCCCAATTAAAGTTTGTTATAAACTCTGCATGTATTAATATCTTACACATTTATTTAGTTGAAAGTCAGTAAAATGGTTCATATATAAACTTGTGTATGATAAATAAATTCAATCCCATTTGAACTGTATTCACTATTTAAAAGAAATTCAGCAGGGTAGCGACATTTCTGTCAACTTTTATTTTGGTGAGATCCATATAATCCAACTGTATAGGCAAAAGAGATGTAGTCCCTTTAAACTTCAACTCCTTGGTTTGCTGTTAAGTTCTGATTGATTGAATCAATAATAATTCAGAGGTAACATACCCCAAATATTTTATATTTTCTGATACATTTGTGTATTTTAAACATGAAGCATAGAATTAGTAGGCTATCTTATTTCAGTTTCGTTACCGTATTTATTTTTTTCTTATACTGCGATAATTGAAAATAATTCGTAGTACAAGCCCGATTAAAATAAGCTACAGTATGCAGTAAACATTTTAAAGCAAGAAACTTAAGATAAAACGCACTGAAATGTCATAAATATATACAATAAAAGGAAAATTAAATTTAAGGAAGAAGTTTTTATGGAATCAGCAAGCTTCAGCAGCAAGGCAGAAACGACATAGGTGTCGATAATGTTCTTCCTGTTTTTATTTTATATTTCATTATTTACAGTTCCTTCAATATTTTATGGACACAATATATGGTTGCGTTTGCGACCACTAGAACTAGATTTCCGGTAAAGTCAAGCTGTTTAGGTAAGGTTTAATTAGGGATTTTTCCTTACCCTGAGAATATGAATGTCTGATAGCTTTAAGCGCCAAGCACTCCGAGCTCATTTGCGCCATCATTAATTCATTTCATTTCATTCATCTCTACAGACTTACACCTATAATATTCAGTTCACAATCTACAGACGTCGCGAGACCATAGCAGTGAAAGTTACAATAAATAAACATAAAAATTCGGAATTATATAAAATAATTAACATTATAAAAAGCTAGAACCGCAAATTTGTTGTTAACATTTGAGTTTTATTATTTGACCTCCAACGATGTGATTGTTCCGCAAATGTTTACACATTGCGAAGACACTTTTTTTTCATTCAATAAGAAAACATGAAGTAATTCTAATTCAAAATTTATCCTGTTTAATTTCTGAATATCAAATTACAAATATTTCAATGCCTCATACCTCAATTTTAGGTAGGTTCATTGATAGTTTGGCACTTAAGCCACAATGTATTTCTTATTAATCTTAATTTTGTATTTTCAAATGTACCGCTTTAGCGAGTTCTAGAGTTTTTCCTACAAGCCTAATAATTACATCTCCTAAAGAACTATAACCTAATAAATATGCTCTTTGCCGTTCCAGAGTTTCCCTTGCCAGTAAGATGTGTTTTGCAATCTCTTCGGACTCATCATATAGATGTCATGTGGAATTTCCACAATAGAGTCACTTAGTCTGTAGGTGTTTCTGGAATGGACAAAGCAGAGTCATCTTCAATAGCTTTCTTGGTTTGCTTTCTGTTCCTACACAGTACGTGTTTAACCAGGGTGCTATTAAATATTTTAAAAAGAATTGATCTTATAATGAGTGGGGAAGTTCTACCATTTCATCTTATGTTCTTCCTTGGCCCATTGATACATCGCCGTTTTAGAAGTTTTCTTGCTTCAAATCTTTCTTCCTTCTTTTGTCAATTTATCTGGCATCTTTCCTCTATAAATGGTGAAAGTATTTCTATTCATTAACATCCTGTAGATATTGAGTGATTCATATTTTATAACATACAAACTTTATGAAAGGAAGTACATATAATTAAACGAAACACAAAATAATTTATTTGGAAAAAATACTAAGATGAAAGCAAAAAAAAATAAACAAAACCTTTTTCTCAAAATGGTTTCAAAACTATGAGCATGCTTCTATTGCATGGGACATGATTTAAATTTCTCTCAAACGATGCTTTTCGTAAAAACTGAAATGTACAAAACACTTTGTCACATAATGTCAATTATGTGTAAAAAAAAAAAGATGAATATTTCAGGTTAGACTTTATCATTTAGTTGCTTTAAATGTCATAGTCATTCATTGCCTGCACCTTGCCAGCAAAGAGTGTTCCAAGTTAGAGGAGAGATTGAAAATGAAGTCATAAATCAGGGATTATTGACGAATTTATAAGCGACATCTGCAGTACCATTAGAGAATATAGAATAGAGAATATTAGTAAAGATGAGAAATCATAAGTTGGCCTGAAAATTTAAAGGGAGTTCGACAATGAAGGGTGCCGAAAAAAGTCATTATTATAATTTAATCATTTTAAATATATATCTCGTACACTAAATAGCATAAAATAGGCAGTGCGTTTTTATAGCTCACAAAGGTTAACAGCAGTTTCTAGATTCTAGCAATTTTTCTTGTCAGAAAAATTTGTTGTGCTAGTTAGCATGTAAAAGGTATCAGGACAGAAAAAAAATGGAATAACTTGGATGGCATGTCCAAAAATAAAAGAGTCTAATAAAATAATTTTAAAATTTTACATGAATATCGTTTTTAACATCACAATAGAAACACTGTGACAACGGGCGTTTTTACTACTTTGGCACTACAGGCGGTGAACACTGATGATACATGAGATGAAATTATATATTGGAATAGGGTTTTTAAAGGAAAGAAACGTTCCACGCCTAAGTTTAGGGTACCTCCTCGGCATTTGCCTATTATGAGGACAGGAAAACCTGCAAAAAAAAAAAAAAAAAAAAAAAAAAAACAGTCAGTGAGGACGGTCCTGGTCGGATTCGAACCCCAGACCTCCTGCTTAACGACGTTTCTTTCCTTTAAAAGTCCTATTCCAATATATCAGTTCATTTCATTTATCATCAGTGTTCACCGCCTGTAGTGCCAAAGTAATAAAAACGGGAAGTTAAACACCATTAAAAAAATCACCACTGTTGAGCGCTTGCTTTCTCAGCCATAAAATATTAAGAATATTATTAAATCACTTGATGTAAGTTTCACTATGCACTTGTCTTATAAATTTAAGGTAAGGTTTTTTAATGGAAGTATATTATTAATCTGTGAATTGCAGTAGATGATTAGATACATCTTAGCAGAACACTTCTGTAACGTAAAAAGAGGTGAATTCCAAACATTACTGTCAGTAAATAATAGATAACATAGTGATTTTCATTTATACAGGATGGCCCAATGGAATATGATGGTTTTCAGAACCTTCTTGTGGGACACTCATATAGAATGTAATAAAAATAATTTTTCAAGTAACAAGTACTAGAATTTTATTAATCTGAAGTTATTTTTACAAATCACATTTTTTAAGTGAGCTCCATGCCAACGAACACATTCATGTGATCGACTCGGGAAGTTTACCAAATTCGCTACAATAAAACGTGACCAATATCCCTAGTTTTCTTTTAACTGCATAATGGTACATGGCCTGTTGCAGTACACTTTACTTTTCAAGTATCCCCATAAAATGAGGTCTGCAGTCGTCAGATCAGGCTCGCCAGGCAACATCAGCAAATCGAACAATTATACGTCCAGGAGACACAATCCGCAGAGTGTTCATTGTTTCAAGAGCGGTGTGAGCTGTCGCACCATCCTGCTGGAACTCATTTCCATCAATGCCATCCATTTGAAAGTTCAGTATTGCCAGCACTTCTGGCACATTAAATTATACCCTAAATCTTCTCTGAACGTAGGAGATTGACTTAGATTCAATAAATATAGAATACACGTTTTTCAACCGGCTAATTATCAATTATATTATTTACTAAATGGACAAAATAAATTACATAGTTACAAAGCAACCAATACCATAACTGTAATGCAAAATCGCTAGAAACGGCAGCGTTCTGAACAGTCATATTCCATTGGATCATTTGTGATTTTTAAAAAGTAAGTTGACATTAATAAATTGCATCGTGCTACTTGTTCCTTGAAAAAGTATTTTTATTTAATTTAATGCTGGTGTCCCAAAAGAAGTTTCTTAAAGCTGCCACATTCCATCAGGCCACTCTGTATATGTAAAAGTAGTTGATAAACCTCTAGAAAAGAACAATTCTTATATTTTTTTTTTTCTGTCAGACAAAGAATTCTAAAATATTTGCATATTCCGTGCACTCACAATGAGAAAGCAAGAGCTTCCGAGGACTAAGAGGCTGAAGAAAAAAATGGCATCATTCGTCTTCTTGAGAGTTAGAACTTCCCTCCAATATGTAAGAAATTAGGGATTGGTTTTTGGGACCCAAGCAGTATGTTCCATTTTTAATAATATCCTTTTGTGATCTAAATATGAGATTAACGAATGTTGCAGCGATATTATAAAACTTCCATGAATGTTATATAGGAATTAAGTTATTTCAGTCTATTTTAATGAAGTTAACAATTTAATATTAAAGATACTTTATGAATATTCCATATTAAAATATTTATTTTGGTTTACATTTTGCATTTGTACGATCAAATGGTTTCCTCAGAGAAAATATTTCTTTAATAAAGCATAACAAACGCTAGTCGTTTAAAATTTAATGGTAATAATTAAAGAAAGAATCATAAAATGCTGTAATCACTTTATACATATTTTTTCACTATCCACTTGTCTCTGTCCTTATAGTTCCTCTCTGTTATTACTTTCTTTCTCGTCAGTAAGTTAAGCCCCTGTATCCATAATAGTTTAAACCCATGGTATCTCAGTAAAAACGGGCGTTAACCATTATTCAAAAATGCGTGTCTTCTTTCTTATTCCTGGTGGGTCAATATGCCCTCTTGAGAGGCAATTTATAGAAATTTTCATTGAATGTGGCCAGACTATGATGTTCATTTTATCTCTCATTTTTCTACCCTAGATTTATGGAGTTTTCCAACTATTCTATGATAGTATGAGCTTAGGAGGCATTATTTTATATGGTGGTTAATTAACATCTGTATAAATATTTATATTTTTACTTATTTTACCCCCAACTTACACATATATTCCTTTTATTTTTTTCCTATCTTCAAAATTTAAATCTCTTCCAGTGTAATATTTAACTTAAAACCCTATAAAACGTATTACACAAATCATTCTATCTGTATGTGCAAAAAAATTGTTACCGAAAGATAGTATTACACTTAAACACCTAAACACTTCAAAATTTTTGGTAACCTTTTACTATAAATTAATTAAAGAAAAAATATCTCATTAAGTTATGTTCAATATCTAATTATATGCAAAATGTGCACAAATTAAGGTTTTATGTACCTATAATGACTATAAATAAAACAAATATTTCAAGTGAGAAATTTAGAGATTTTAGCGTAAGTAGCGTTTAGGCAGAATGTACTGAGTTCAGATTATTAATATACCTGAATCTACTGGGTATAAAGAGATGAAATTGAAAGCTATGGATGACGTGAGGAAGTGAGTTCGAATCGCCTGGGATCTAAGGTACGGTGTCCGCTTCCGCTACCCGATACGGCCCGGGACTATGATGTCAGCTTACGCAACATATACTATACCTGTTATTTAATATACCATCTATAATTTTTCACTGGTGATACATGCGGCGATTTTAAATGTTGTTTGTTGCTAAAGCACGTAATATCTATGAGTTTTAATATTCCAATATTTAATATTTCAACGTGGATACTAATGCCGGAATTATGAACGAAGTTTTGCGGCATAAGTATGATCTAAAAGACAATTTTATGTAATTAAATAATTTAAATAAGGCTCATTCAGAAATATGAGAAATATTAGCAAAGAAAATTTAAAATTAATTTCTACAGATATTAAAAATCGGGAAGAATATTGAGAGAGGTAAAATTACAGAATGCACTTTCATAAGAAAATAAATTTCAAATGAAGAAATTACATTATAATATAAGGAAATATAAACAGATTTTTAAAAATCTCGTGAAGTAGAATGCAATAATAAAATACAAACAGAATAATCAGATAAGACTGTAAAATTGAATTTAAAGATAGGTTAAGTTACAATTAATACACTAAATCATAAACTAATTTATATGCATGTCCTTTAACTTATGTATATACTAGCTTTCATTGTGCTGGCAGATGCACGTTTATGACTTTGTGAAAAAAACCTTTACAATGTTTCAATTTTATTGTGGTTCATTCTAGTGCATTTCTCTTACGTCTATCACATAGAATTTCAACTTTATTTAAAATATACTTAAAGATTACGTTACAATAAAAGCATTCACGTTATTATCTATGCAGCTAAGAACGAATATTTATGCACAGGCATCATGGTTTTAAACAGAATGCTGTTTTCCACAAAAATTCGTAAAAATCAAAGTATTTTGCAAAATTCAAAAACCAATAAAGTTATCGATTATGTGATTATTGTGTGCAATGAAACAAATACGACAGTTTTCTGCAATTAATAAGGTAAAATTTCTACAATGAATAAGGTAAATTTTACATACAACGTAAAGTACAAAGGATTTACATGTGTTTTACTAAGAAAGAATATTTTGTGTTTTTTAAACGATCTATTTGCCAAAAATGTTAAGGTGACATAAAGATATTTCTATAGAATTCTATAGTAATAATTTTACCTAAAATTAAAAGCAAGAAATATCAAAAACGATTACCTATCATTTTCTAAATCATTAATTAGAAAGCTATAAAGGTAACAATTTAATGAACATGCATGAGGAATTCTATTTTTATTTAATGATAGGGGTGTTATTAAAATAAATTTAATATTAAAATAAACATTGCCGAAATCTTACTAATAAATATAATTTAAGACTAATGACAATTTTATAATATTTTTTTAGTTCCAATATTGACATTTCCGTTTGCCCTACGGCATATTAGATGCGTTAAATTAAATTCATTTATCAAACTTTTTTGCAATATTATAACAATAATTATTGTTATATGTGTCTCGATTCAAAACACATGTTTCATGTAACAAAATTCTAAGTTTACTTTCAACAAGTTATTACTTATGACGAATTTCATATATGTTTCAGCTTAAAGAAAAAAAAAAGATTTTTATGCTACAGTAAATAATATATTTGTGCTAGCAATACAATATTTAACTGTTGCAAAATGGGTGGTGGCTTATAAAAATTCTCATAACTTCAGTAGGATGAAAAATATTTTTCAAAAGTAATGGTGCAAATATGTGACGCGTTTTTTGGTTATGAAAGCTTGTTCATATTAATGCATAATATTACAGTTGCTTTTTGGCTTATTATAAACGCAATACCAAGATTTACATTAGTCATTAGCAATTAGTGATTCTATTTTAATCTCCTCGCTGTAGCGCTTAACAAACTCTGGTAGTTTCTAACGCCTTCATTCATATAAATAAATATTACTGACAGAAAAAAACTATATTATAGCAATAATGTGTCCGGTTTTCTTTTTAAAATTGCTTCTCGCTTGACAAGCAGTTTAAAAGCGCTTTACCGATATATTGAGCTACAGAAACTAAAAGTATTTAAAAAAAAGCCAAAACACAGTAATTTTGAAATGTTTGACAAACACAATACAACAAAGAAACTCCTTTTACTATGTGCTATTTGTTACTATATGCAGATGCAATATAAAGAACTTATTATCTCACCAAATGATTTCTTAATGCTCATGCCATTTTAATACAAGCATTAGGAAAAAACAGATTTACATGAAATAGCGAAAAGTGTCACTAGGTTGGTAAGCGCCATTCTAGTAACGATCTATAACAAAGATTCAACTAGAAGCGACGCTAGTTAACATTTGACGGGCTTTTGGATTGACTACTGTCGCATCTAATTAAACAGTTTTATTTGAAGACCCAGACCGCCGCAGTGATCCAATTCTAGTTATATCATTGAGACCTGCTATCAGCGTCCAAGATGATTAATTTCTGAATAAATGAATTTCAAAAGCCTCAAATGCATCGAAGATGAAGTGCGCAACGGACATTCAATTGAGGGAACATATGCTATTGTGCATCAATGAGAGTGGTTAACTATAATTCACCAAGTTATAAATAAAATTGCTTGAAATTGTTACATGTTACACGGCAGATTTTAGGAAATATTTTGGTTGATAGTTTGCAATTGTTGGCAACATGGTGTAATTTATAAAATCATTAAACCTTAAAAAAATGTTTTTAAAGTTTTTGTAAAGTATGGGTGACCTTGTTGTCTTTCTCAGCATCCCATAGTATTTAAGAATAACAAATTTCCAATATAATTGACCTTATTTTCTGATGTTATTAAGGAGTTAAGTCTTTTTGATCAATGCAAACATTTTTTTTCTTTTGGATTGATTTTTTGAAGACATTTAGGTTTATAAATCTCCTAATTTTCATTACAGATTTTCTCCAATGGTTTTTGAGAAAGGAACACAACTATGCAAAAATGCAGTTTTGAGAAAAATTTGCTTGAAATTTGGCAACAGTAATTATTTAAAGGGGTGTCATATTTAAAAGATCTTTAAAATTCTGAATAAACATAAATCATATACATATAATTTATAGAAACTTCAAGAGTTTTTTTTTTTGCACTAAAAGCAAAAAATTAAATTTTCAGGGTACCCTGTTCCCTTGATCAGCACGAAAGATATCGCTGAAAAGATCCATGTTATTCCAATACAACAACTCCGAGTAAAAGTGCATAACTCAGAGTGTTAACATCAACTGAATGATTGCACAATATTCTTTGTACAACAAAAACTGTATGCGTGATGGGTATCAAGATTAAAAATGCATGAGAAGTTTTTGGCGATGTTTAGAAAGCAATGCGCTCAGTCGAGCGGTAACCACAAACGAGACTTGGATCGACCATTACACATTTGAATTGAAAACGGCATTTATAACACTGGACGGTGTCTAGTGAAAGTGCGCCAAAGGTCTGCTTCTTTCTCATATTCCCAAAGAGGAAGGCAAGAGGAAGGAAGAGCCTGCCATGCTGTACATTGGACTGTTTGAAAGATGAGTTGAAGGAAAAAGGCCAAGATTTGCACAGAATATTTCATAATGAGAAGGTGCGCTTCATTCATCGATAGTACCAATAACAGAAGAGCATGAATCGACTTTCGAATCGATTTCTTATCCACCCTATTGCTCTAACTCAATCCCTTGTCTCTATTTTTCCTGTTCTCGAAAACTTAAATATTTAACTCAGTAAGAAGAAAAAAATGTTAATGACGATGTCAATTTCAGAATTTTGCTTGTTTTTCTGATTGGATATTTGAGAAAATGGATCAAGTACATAATCCTCAATTTGAACTATTTTTAAAATTTAAATAGATAATTTGCTTCAAAAAAGTTTTTTTTAACAAAAAAATTGCTTGTCCAGCCATTTCAAGCATGCAACATGAGGTAACCTCTGCTAAAAGTATATCTTCCTAAATACACAATTATTGCTCTTAAATCATAGAGAAAGGCTCTTTTACAGCAGGGCTTAAATATCCACCAATGAACAAGTGTAAAATGTTCCGGACGATTAATATCATACAGATAGTTATGTGAGAAATAGTTTAACAGTAACGCTAGAAGTTCTGTAGAGATTTAATATGAAAGATAAATTGGTGTGATACTTGATTCGTGAACAAACACGCTAGGCTTCAATTTTTTTTAAAAAATATGCTGGATAAAATATTAATAAGTGTCAGTAGGAATTGCATCACATACAGATTATTATTTCATTGGAAGACAGAGAATCATATTCTCATAAATAATGGTTTCAAGCAAACTGCCTAAGATTCATTTCTGCAGATGTGCACCCAGCCCCGGGTATATATTCATTTAAATCCAACGAATTATTAATTTCTATAGAAGGTTGGGGAACAGTTAAGAGGAAAAAAAATATGAGACACCAAATTTGAAGCATTGAATAACTGTTGGTTTTAACTTTTTCAGAGACAGCTTCTGTAGTAAACGACTAGAAGAGTTAGTGTCGTAGGTGATGGTGTTTGATATAAATTTAATACAATATAAATATCGCAAATGTCTATATAATTTTGTAATGGGTTGCAATTTAAATGTATTTCCGATAATTTCCATTTGAATAGTTTTTACTATTTAATATGAACCACTAGAGGAAGCGCAGTTTTTTACATAGTTGGCGTTTGAAACCAATAAAGTGTAAACACAGTGGAATACAGAGATAAAACCGACTATAATTAATCTATAAAGTCTATTTTTGTTACGTGCAGGAAATTAAATGCATGTTTATTATTTTCGAAGATACAAGCTTTTGAATTTTGTATCTTTTTTTTGCTTACTGTGTATTTAACTTTAATTGTTTACTACAGATAAATGACAACTTTCATTTGAAAAATACAGAAAATATTTACGTTAATGTTGTCTCTATGACAAATCTATAGGCCCATAATATAGGAATAAAGTATATATATATTGTGATATATGAATGTGATATTTGATACGCATTTAAGTTTTAAATGTTTAATATTACAAATAGTAAAATTCTACCAATCTAAGCCGTTATTATTAAAAATTAGCTATTAGTTCAAAAATATTTTGTGCTTCGTAGGCTAATCATATTTATAAAAAAATATACATTTAAATTTCCTCTTTAAGAAAAAGTGTATTTGTAACTTATTAAGTATATGTAAATAAATTGATTACTCATATTTATCTATTATTTATTAATTATTATATTCGCAGAAACTAACAAACTTTTCAATCGTGAATGTCTACATAAAATGAAAAACCTTTTGTATTATGCCTATAATAATCACAGATACGAATTATTTATTTGGAAAAGAATCTATTAGCTGCGTTCTAGGGTGAAAAAAGGGAAAAAATAGAAAATATTTACACACACACACACACACACACACACACACACACACACACAAAAGAAAAGGGAAGAATTCACTTTAGATATCGGAAATACTTAGAATTCAAGGTCCCGTGTTTACAAGCTACTTACCACTGTGGATTAGATCACTAGTTAATTGTTCTGCAGAACCTAGTTTTGCATCGTTTGCACAAATTCTCGTGAGCTTTTTGCGGAGTTTTCCTCAAGTTAAGAAAGCGAACAACATACCCTCAAGTTAAGAAAGGGAACAACATACTATTTTATAAGCACAAAACTTGAAGTCATTTGCGTTGTCTTTGTTAATTGTATTAAACATTCCATAGAAAAACATTAATCACAGCGTAAACAACTTTCCGTAGACGCTGCTGGATGACGGGAAAGGTATTCTGTACCTAAATCTCAGGGACGCATAAATCAAATGTATAGACTATTAATAATCCTCTTACAATGACACCACGGCGCTAATATTAAACTGAACTGCTGACTTATTTCTTAAACAGAAAGAAAAATTAAAGGTGCAAAATCTTCAATTTAATCTTACGCATTTGTTCCAATGAAGCAACGGGAAGCAAACTCCTCGTTGCTTTAAAAGTGTTACCTATGTAACAGAGTCTTCATAGTAGCACTTCGAACAATTGGCTGTAATTTCCTTTTTGAGTGTATGGACAGAGTATGCCCAGGGAAAACAACGCACAGCGTTTTCATCTAATTGCTGGCTTCAAAAGGTCACTACGAAGCTCACTTTGTTCCAGGTAATGTTAAAACAACTCTCCCTTAGGACACCAGAAAATAATCAGGGATATCTTTCCAGTGGATGTTCAACAGAGAATTTTGATTTTTTAACATTCTTAAATGTTTAAACCTATACAGATTTTTGTGTTTAACTTTAATGTGATTCATTATATTTGCCAATAGGCAAGGGAAAGTGTTTTATATTAATAATATTTAAAATATTATAATATTATTCCCTTATCTAAAACAATATGTATTGTTTTTTTTATTTGGGATGCGGAAGAATCATTCTATTCTATGATTTATGTCAAAAGGGGCTTCCTTTTTTAAATTATTAGTAGCGATTTTAACCCTAGAGACATCGATAAACAACGTGGGTTATATTTCTTTCTTTTGACATGGGGCATTTTTCTTATATTTCTTTATGCTCATCTTAACAAGAAATATGTCTCCGTGTGTTTATTGCAACAAAACTTCAAAATTTTCGAAATATTTCTTAAGAACGTTATAATCGCTATAAAAATATTTATAAGTTTGTTCTAGAAAGTTGCTTCAGAATAAGAGTTTTGGTTCAGGAAAAATGTTGTTTTATATATGCTATATATTAAATATGTATTAACACTTAATGGTAGAAACAATTTATTCACAAACTATTTTTTCTCAAGTACATAGAGATGTGCGCTATGCCTGACAGACTAACACTGGAGCAAAGAAGTGGTTACAAGCTTGACAGAATTCAACGGTAGACCGCCAAAAGTTTACACTTTATCTAACAAGGCGTTTAAGACAAGTATCTACAAGTTGTGAAGACTTAGATCAGTAGCGGACAACTACCGAGGAAATGCGGGATGGATCGAGGTGACAAAGCGATATCGCAGAGTCTACAAAAATCAACCACACAGTGCAATTTGGAAACAGTGTGGCGAATCTTGACAAAAAAAAAAAAACCTTGGGATGTAACCGTATGTACCACATCCAAATCGCCCAAGTTTTAACAATGGAACAATAGCGTGTTCGCGTGGAATGCTGTTAGATTTCTGTCGAAATGAATATCCAATCAGACGTTTTGAAATCAATGATATTCAGCAATGAAGCTATTTCCTACACAAGTGGATATGCTAACTGACATAACACCATCTGAAAAACCCACTCGTCATTCAGGAGCATGAACTTAACTCCCCAAAGGGCAATGCATAATGCGCTGTAACCGTCGATGATGTAATAGGGTCCTACTGGTCCAACCCGCCACCGGTGAAGTCAAGACATCTATTTACCAATGTTGCAGCAGTACACCATTGATAAGCTTCCATTACATGTCCGATTAGCGGTGTATTCCCAACAAGATGGAGCACTGCTGCACTATGCCCGGACTACTCGTGCTTATCTCCACTCACATTTCCAGGTAGGTCGCGGTTTACCATTGTGCTGGCCTCCACAGACCCCTGACTTGACACCCTGTGATTTTTGGTTATGGGTTATGGTGGAGGACCGCGTATATAGCAGTAAATGCGTGATATTAGAAACCTCAAGGATAAAATACGAACTAAGGTGTCAGCTGTATCTTCGAAGTGTATCCAGGCTTTAATGGTGCTGTTGATACTTGATACTATGTATTAAACACGATGATGAACAGGTTGAAACTATCTAAAGTACATTGTTTGTGATTATATTGTTTTTACCATTAAGTGTTTACGTAGTTTTAAAAAATCCTATGTATATACAACGGCTCCCAAAAAAGTCAAAGAGGATGAATGTAAGTAAAGAAAACAAAAAAAAAAATCATTTAAAAATAATAAGCATAGGAAATGGATAACTTATTCAAAAGAGTTCTATCAGGATTTCTTTTTTGTTACTGTGGAGAAGCTAGTAGAAGCAAAGCCCCGCATAGAGCAGCTATCACTATCACATCTTGATTTTCTGTAAATTAAATCTCTTCCAGGTGGTAAAAATGTATAAAAGGATAGTTTCATGGGTTTTCATCACGAGGCTAATGACTTCTATGTTCTGGTGTCATTCTAAAGTGGTATCGGTATATACCTTTCTCACTTCATTCACTTCCTTAGGTTAGCCCCTTCGTTTTTCAAATGTATGTAATGGTAGTATCTATATATTATATAACGCATAATTTTTATGGGCACCTACCAAATATTCTTAAACTTCTGTCCTTTTCCAGATAGCAAACTTCTTTAAAGACCTCAAAGTTATTATTTCAAAGTATGAATGAATTCCTAACTAAATGACCACATTTTCATAATTTAGAATAATTTTTTCCTTTAATATTTTCTGAGACTCTTACAAAACTTATATCAGGCATGTGGGTTTCAAGTGAAAATAAAGTTAAATGATTCTTTTTTTAAAATTTAATCTTATGGTTTTAATTCGCTAATTTCAGTACCTTATATTAGCACAAAGCTCTTGCTTAATCCTTTGAAGCAAAAGTAAGCGCAGAAAGAAGTAGTTCGATGGCTGGCTTCCTTTAGGCTCGGCAAACATACTAACTATGATATTGAAGTGACGTTGGATCCCATTAAATTTGAACATAACATAGAATATCATTATATAATTTTGTGTATAGTTTACAACATTGCATATAAAAATAATTAATAGAGAGAAAATTTAGTCTATTGCAATAGAGTAATATTTGTTATTACTAAGATTTTAAAGAAAATCGAGGGGGAAAAAAGTTAAATATAATGTAATAATTACAACTGAAGCATTACATGGTAGTGAAACCGGAACAAGAAAGAAGAAACGTATGTCTTAAATCTAAATTTAATCCGTTCCAGGAATTTCTTCTTAAGTAAGAAGCCCTGAGTTATCAATTATAAAAGATTGTAGCATGAGTTGCGTTCAGACTGGAATGGTTATTAGAGTGTTCATTAATATTTCACAGATTTTGATGTCTTGTATTTTACTTCCACTATAATAATGTTAATAAGTCACAATTTTCAATCCCCACTGATATACATTGTAGCAGTTTTAAAATACACACAACTATAACTGTCCCATGAGCCTTAAGGCCGTACATGCTGATACCGTCCTTGTAACAATGGAAATATACATACAGTCTTATGTGCATACACACCTACATGTATACATACATGCATACAAATTTACATGCATACATACAGATTTACATGCATATATATATATATATACATACACAATCACATCGAAATAGTTACATCATACATTTTCTATGAATAATTGTACATACATACATACATACATACATACATACATACACACACATACATACATACATACATACATACACATACATACATACATACACATACATACATACATACATACATACATACATACATACATACAACCTTATTCTTGAGCCCCTCTTCAATATACTCACCTCTCCTCAACTCTGCCCTCTTCTCTACAGTCATTAACCTTCTTTATCGGGTCTTCGCTAGAAAAATTCCCGAATTGTGTATCTCTCGTGCACTAACACTCCCAGATGTTCAAACTTTTATTGGAATTCAGAAATTGCGACGGTAAATGCTCATTTCTTAAAATCTCTTTTTCCTTGCATTCTGCTAGAATATGCCGCCATGTATCGCTTTCTCCGCACAGTGGGCAATGCTTCCCCCGAGCCCCTAATCTAAACCATGCAAGACCACTTCTTTCTTCTCTGCCACAGATATTCTCCTCTCCCCCACACCTGATCTATTTGAACCTGCAGGTTAAGTGATACTTTTCTGCGCATTGAATCTCGGTATTTTGCCTATTTATATCTCGCACACGTTTGTTAACCATTTTCCAAATAGTTCACTTAATGTCCTCTCCCCTTAACCAAATAATCCAATTTTGTCTAAGCTTTTCCTATTTTTGATGCCCAACCGGCCTCTCACCCGGTATAAGGGACTTATTTGATCTCTCAGACAAACTGTTCGAAGAAGAACTTGATCCCCCCCCCGTATTATTTTTAACCAGTGCTTAAATTGTTCTTATTTTTTTCACACTTTCGTCAAAAATATCAAACTCTTTCACAATTTCCTGCAACCCTCCTTACAGCCGTTTTATGAACCGCATTTGTCCTGATTCAGTTCCTCGGTGTTTCATATACATAGCAGAATATATATGAATAATATTGTTCTACTATAGCAGAGACACGGAAATGTGGAGGAAATGTCACTAGTTTGGAAATGCTTTTGAAAATTAAAATGCATCTACTAGGTTAATTGCTGAGCTTAAGGCTTAAATTTCAGGCACTAGAAAGTTGCAATAACACACACAAAAAATTAAAGAACACTGAAAATGGATCATAATCAATGGGCGTTAGCATCAGCTATTGGCAAAAGATGTAACAAGACTGAATTGCAAGGAGGACTTAAAACAATCAAAAGTGCTTGTATATAGTTTTATATTTACAGATTTTTTATTTGCCAGTGTCATGTGCATTAAGTATGGATAATCTTTCCACATGGAACAGTTTAATTCGTGGGCGACTTTGAGTCACACGCATATTAATGGTAGGTCCTTGCTCTTAATGGAACAAATTCATAAGAAATTTTCTTACTTTGTATGAATGTAATGGATTTGGGAACTTTAACTACAGTAATTTCAAAGGTTATCAATTTATTTTCTAGGCTAGCCAGTATTAATAACGTTTATTGGATTTACATTGGATAAAACATTTTAAATAAATGAAATATTGTATATCTTAACAAGGACAAACTCAAAAATAATAAATCTTCAATTAACTATGTGATAAATGCTCTGAGCAGGCCTATATCTACACCGAAGGCTGCAAAGCAAAAGCTTGTTTGCAATAATCTATCCAATATATATCTCAACCTAATTTTATTCGTTTTCTCTTCTTAATCTCGTGAATCAAAAGATAACTTGAAAATATAAATAATCAGTCTAACAAGAGCAATTTCTTAGTATTTACCGACCTCCAGGAGTTGTAAAGGTTTTACAAAACCCTTTTATCAAACTCTATGTTAATAACTAGCTGATATTGCAGAAAAAAAACCAAAACACATTCAAATGTCATCTGTGTCTGGAATGCCGATGTAACAATATGCCTTGAAAGAAATCTACACACAAATGATACAGCAACCAGTAAACTCAAAGAAATTAAAGCATCATTCAGTTCATCATATTTAGTTAGTAAGCTTATTGATCGTCGTCAAACGTCTTCCCAATGAAGACACCAAGCTTACACTTATCTGCTTAACCAGAATGCTCCTCCTATCTGCAATACTTGCATTGCACCTAAATTTAACTGTTAAAATACCTTAATAAAAAACTGCAGCAAATGCCAGAACCAACGTCCACAAGTTAAAATTTCCTGGGAAGTAACAACAGCACTTGAGGATCATTCCTATTGCTTTAACAAAAGTTTTTATAAAAAAAATGGACTTGTGATTCAATACTGTGAACAAAACTGTTAAACACCAATATGTTATGTATTAGTCACAGACGTCACGATATGAATTGTTAAATTAAAGCAACACTAACACATTTAAATTTATATATATATATATATATATATATATATATATATATACTATTTAATTTAAAAGAGCATTCCATTTTAGAAATCGTTGGCCCTTCATGGGCTAAAGAGTTTATTTTTTCATTTACATATAATAAAGGAACAGTAAAAACAGGTGGTATTGCCTGAGTAACTTTCTTAGTTGAATAAAGTCTTTGTCTTGCTTTCCCTAACTCTCTTTTTTGGCTAGAAGAATAACTAAAATAGTAGTTAATATAACAATATTTTCTGACAATAAAGCTATACTTTTAAAACGTAAATAGTCATAAAATATACTGTGGAACGATCCAATGAACTATCAACCAATTTGCACTCACCCACTGAGGGTGTACATACGTGTTTCCCATCGTTGACTGGAATACGCTCCTGGCTGTTAGTGTGAATCTGATCTCACAGAAGAAATGTTAGATAATATCGGCCATGGAAAATTCTCCCAAAAATGAGTTACACATCATTCACAATAAATAGGTATTTCTTTAACTGTATACAAAGAGCTACTAGATTATTTAAGTTAAAATCATATAAAATAATTGTAGTACACATGAATACAATCCCTCCCCCCTCTCTCTCTTGAGAAATAATCGGTAACGAGCGTGATTTGTCTTCTCTCAACAAAACTCTTCCAAAGCTCATATGGTGAATGTTTTGATGAGAAAAACTGAAAATTTTTGAGAATGATACAGTTATTAGTAGGGATTTGTGGCCCTCTTTGATCTCCTGACTTTTTTCTTTTTGTCAAATTAAAAAGAATCGCATATAAGACATGCTAACGTACTCTCAAAGAAATGAAACAAAATAACCACCAGGAAATAACCACCGTAACTAAATGTGAACTACAGCGAATGATGTAAGCACCAGCTTTGATAAAATTGGTAAGTAAAACTTTTTTAAAAAGTTAAGAAACTTTAGTAATGCTAACGTCATCCTACGATACCCGCAGACGGCAACGAGGGCTGCTCTCGGCTATTGCAAAACATCGCAAGTTGTTCAAAGCTCATTGGGTCGCTCTGTGCTTTGTAAACTGTAATCTTGTTAGGTCGCAATAAGATCAAAATGGACAAAGTAAGACGTGCAACAATTACTAACATTTCTTGAATATAAGAAGCAGACCTTGTTAGCAGCATAACCTTATATATACTGACAACAGGTCATCATCGATAACGAACACCCACTATAAAGAACGGTATAAATTTGCAAAAAAATATAATTTGAAGATTTCTAAACGCAAAATAACATTTATAGGAACACATGCTAAAGATTTTCAATTGTTTAAGTAATAAAGTAGTAGAAAAAGTAAGAAATTGTTTAGGCAAGCTCGTGTGTGGCTTTGTGCGCGAGAGAGGGAGAGAGAGAAGTGGACATTATTAATAAAATAGAAAGGGCGAAAGTAGAGTTCAAGAAGCATAATAAAGTGTTTATGATTAGCGCTAGAAATAACCAGAAGAGAAAAATCAAAGAAGAGATTCAAATACAGAATATAAAGAATATAATTTTCTAATACAAGAATAGTTGGAACACGTACAGAGAATGAATGGGAGTAGAATACCAACAACATTCAGGTACTCACAGGCGAAATTTGTTTAATACCTTTGTGAAATTTATTTGTTGTTTTAAAGCTTAAGCATATTCAAAGCTTCCTATTTTCTTATATAGGTATAGATCAACTTTATCATCATCATCATCATCATCATCATCATCATCATCATCATCATCATCATCATCATCATCATCATCATTATTATTATTATCATCATCATCATCATCATCATTATTACTATTATATTACATGTGAAGTTTTTACCGTTGAGAGATATTATGAATGCTGTGAAAATATCTAGTTACATTATTTTAAAATTCCCGATTTAAACTGATTTTTTCCATACATGTATTGCATTTAAAAATTTACTAACAAAGCAGTTTTTATCAATGTTCTTCAAATATATGGTACCTAAATTAGAAAAAAGTGCTATATGTTACATTATTTTTAGAACACGCTTGTTACGATAATTAATTTGATAGGTTACAATAGTGAACAATATTTTACCTCCGGGATAATAATGACAGTTTCTTCTCAGTTTGAATGCATACTTCCTTTATATTAGTCCATCAGGTCCCAGTTTACATTTATATTCGATTTCCGAGTAATATCATGTAAAGTATGTACTGTGAATTTGTTACTTACATTTGGTAAAATGGACACTAAATAAATTATTATAGCAGTTTAAAATTTAATTATTACGTTTGATAAAGTTTGCACTTGAAGAGTTCCCTATCCCTAAATTTACTGTGTGCCACGTACAACTTTATTACCCGAAGTTCCTTGCTAGAATAGGAGCAACGGAGCGAAAGATTGCATTGATTAGAAGTGTAAATCTTGAGGAATAAATATATTGATAAACAGGTTATTGATTGTTTGAAATTGTTCTGAGTGATACTTTCGTTTGGAGTTTTGATTTTATGATTTAGTCTAGTGCTCTATGAAGCTTGGTAGGGTGTGTTATTGTTGGTCAGTGTAGTGACGTTATTTCTGTGCTCAACATGAGAGAGACGATAGTGTCATAATCATTCAAATAATTTTTCTTATTTCTATGAAAAATTCTCAACAAAATCCTAAAGAAAAAAAATATGAAATTACAAAAATTGCATACTTTTACTCCTTTAATTACAAAAGTTGTGATGAAAATAAAAAGTGGACCCCAACATATTTACGTTACTCATGCTTATACAAATAATTTGAGAAAGTTGTTATATGGAAATTAAACCCTTACCACTGGCCGCACCTATGATTTGGCGGAAACAACAAAATCACGTGAATGACTTATTTCTATATTGTTAAAAATATCAGGTTTGACTACGAGAACATAATATAATGTTATTTATCCAAATGTACCATAAACCATTGAACCAGTCTCTCATAGCGAGACTTTACCAGTGCCAGTTTCCCCGAAGCCATTTGAAGTAACTGATAGTAGCAGAAATTCCTCAAGTTCAGTTCAACCTACGAACTAGAAACGTGAGTTTAAATTTGGAAAAAAAGAAGATCTTGGGCTGGAGATGACAACAGCAGATGCTTGGTGAAACTACTAGAATTACAAGTTGACAGACGATTGAAGAAAGCTTCGGGATGTAAAATTTTCAGACCATACAATAATCCATAATCTTTATATTTTAATTTAACCGTGACCTGGCTTGCTATCAAGGCAGTGAAAAAAGGTTTCTTGGTAATAAAAAGGACGAACAATATGAATCTTTAGCGCAAGCATTACTACAATGTTACAAAGAATGGACTATAAGATATCACTAAAAGTACATTTCCTCAATTTACAATTAACTTTTTTCCTGAAAAGTTGATGAACAGGGAGAGCGTGTTCAAGGAAACATAACCACTTTGGAAAAACGCTATAGAGGTTTCTTACAAGGTTGATAGAATACATAAGGTTGGTTCTTTCGCAACTAATGCTCCTATTGGTTGGCGCTCTAACGTCATTAGGGAACAAGAGGGAAACTAGCAGACAGCGCAAGATGAAAGGTGTCGTCTTTAACAATAAAATGTTCCTTCATACTACGAATTGTTCGTAGCTATGATAGAAATTTACAAGTTTAAACACATGCATGCTTTAATAAAATGAACAACGAGAAAGGTGGCAGTAGTTTTCAAAGTATATGCCATAATGCTATCCCGCTAATCTCAAAATGAAACAGTTTTATTACAAATACATGTGCGCTTATTAACTTCAGCAAATTTAGCAGCAATGAGAGGACGGCTAACCCACTTGCGCTGAGAGGATAAAGCTAGTAGAGGATAATGCATCTTCGCCCACAGAAAAGAATAACAGAGACACAGCCGTAAGTGTTATAGCTTGTCATCTCCGTCCCAATTAACACGTTTAAGCGATCTGATTGGGAGAAAATATTCGGTCTAATATCCTGCCCACCTATTCAGAAACTTCACTATTTCTATCACTTTGAATTTTGCGAAATTACATTTTTATTTTTGAAATTTGTTGAATGAGATCTCTGTTATGATTTTTATTTTCCCACACGATTAATTTAAATGTTTATTTTAACTTCTAATATTAAAACAAATCTTTTGTGTTTCTGAGAACTCTTAAGCTTTTAAATTCGATATCACATGCTCAAATACTTTGCGCAAGCTTTCTCTATTTTGGCGATAAATTTGTCATCTTCTGTAAGGCACGTTTTAATCTCTCTCTGATCTCTGCGGTACTGAGCTAGTTTAAGGTCTGAAGTCACTAAGCCGGGAACATGACTCTCAGACGCAGTGAACAGGCAAATTTATTGAAGGAACTGCGCCTGGTTTTAACTATACGTTTCTAGGAAGTTAAGCAGTTCTAATCGCAAATCTCTCCTACAGTTAGACTCTTGAAAACGAAGGGAGAACATTCTAGCATTGGCGATGTTTACTTTATTTTGTCTGTAACATTTTGATAACCAAGGAGTTTTTAAATCGGAGTTATGTGGAAATCTGTGCAGCAATTTGTTATTTTCTTTCACATTGCGATTATGTGATTTGCAGTCACTCTGCACAACCAGGCATTTTGTACAGAATATATTAAAAGCAAATTAAAACAAATAAACTATAATATTCACAATATGACTGTTAGTTATAAAAGAAAATACAATCACATCAATTACACATGATACCAGATATGCGCTTCTTTGCTTGATTTTCGTTGTTTTTGTTTCCGTGTGACGTAATGCGCAAAGCAACGAAAACGCGTTACCTTCTGCGCACGCTGAATACACCCCCCTGGTTTCTTAGAGGAAGTGGAATTCTGACTACAATAGAAAGCCACCAGGCAGCATTCATTTTTAGCACCTGTGTGTTCTGCTATTTCTATTGTTAATGTTTTAATCGGTTTATATAAATTAACTATTGCTATTTTGACAGAAAATAATATTCTTGTTCTAAAAATAATAAACTTTAAATTGATATTTAAATTGCAATCAAAATTGCCTAATTTGACCTTTTGTACACCTTTTGAACTAAGCTTGATAGTAAAAATCCAGTCATTTTTGGAATCAGCGCGTAGTTTTTCATATGAAGCAGCTCTTTTGGCTCTGGGGTAGAACAAAATCTTTTTTTGTTCCCTACTGTAATATAAATGCAAAAATGTAACGTTAAAAACTACAGAAACCATTCTGAAACAACCTGCTAGTGCAGAAATATGTAAATGGTTATTTGTTTTCTAGACTCTAGTGTGCTAATATTTTTATTTGTCAAAAGTATAAATTCTGCGTCGTGCTTAACATTTAACACATTAGTATATAACAGTAAATAAAATGATATTTTTACATATATTAGAGATACCAAGGTGAAAATGATTTTTTTATTATAATGGTAAAGCATCCTCTGATAAAAGGTTAAATTTACTTGAAAAGTACAAAATTTAAAAATGTCACCAGTTAGTACCGTAGACTTACTTTAGTAAAAGAAATATAAGCGCCCCTAAAACGATGGAAGGACGAAGGCTCGCAAGCAACCTAAGTCAAATGATTGATGTAAAAGAATAAAAAAATGCTAAACAAAATGTTGTGTACCAGAGAATGACAATTTATCCAGATTGTTAACATATTTTCATAAATTTTCTGAGTGATAGTCAAATTTGTTGAACCATGATTTTTATCATTGTACAATGCAGTTGATTGCCGCAATGAATGCAGAAGTTTGTGTATATAAAGAAATAAACTTATAAGATTGACTAAGCTTAGAATAATGAATACTGTGTTCAAGAGCAAAGAACGCGTAAAAAGCTAAAACTAAGCGTAATTTTGGCCACTTCCTTTGATCTAGCGTTGCTACTGCTGGCCGGGAGGTATCGCTTTCGATTTCCGTTACTCGCATAAGAATTTCCTAAATTAGATAGGTCTAGAACGGAGTTCACCAAACCTCGTGATGACAATTGGGGAGCTACCTAATGGAGAGGTGGTTTCCTTCGATCTCGAAAGTCGCATGATAGTGTGACAATGCAGCAATGATGCGAAAACAACGTATAGAAACATTCTTGAGAAATAGACAGTATTATAGTAGAGGGATTGTTGATGCATTATCGCTGTTGGTAGTGTAAGGGAAAGGGTATTTTAAACAAGCAAGCCATGAGATTAGAGAAGAAACAGAGGGAGTTTAGCGTGGCTTGAGTTAACAGTCGAGTGAGAGTTGTCACATCAAAAGCATGTGTTTAATTCTCCGGTCCGTCCAGCAGTTAAATCCACACACGCGCTTTGGTAATATAAAGTTGCACATTACATCTCTTTATTAAATTGTATTTTATTCTACTCTGAACATGTGGGAATTAGTTTTAAGATCCCGAAGACATTCCTTCCTGGTTTTATAATGCTATGGGTAATTTGCATTGGAATGTATGTCGCAGATTGCGCCCCCTCCAGGCCAGTTAAGGTTTAAGAAATAGTTTTGTGTCTCCACCATGTGTGGCGCTACAGGGTTCGAGCCCTCTACTTCGCCACATTATGAATTAACTTCTATATCCTCAAAAACACACACAAAGTACCCGACCATGGGATTGGAATAATGGGGCGTAGGTTACCATAGTCAAACGTCTACTATGAATAACAAGTTTCCAGAATTCTTACTAAAGAATGACTTCAAACAGAAAGAATAAGACCAAAGAAAATAGAATGGAAAGATCAAAAGGAATAATGAAGACAGCTTGTAGAGGGGCGGTTGGGAGGATGAAGATGACAAACATAAAATAAGCATAGGAATTCGAAAGCATAATAAATAAACAGATTTGTACTTCTTGGCCGTTATCAATAGATATAATCTAAAATAGATGTACATTTCAGTTTTTACGTAAGTGTTCTATGTTTATTTCGAAGGAAACTTGTATAAATATACAGTCTATCGGTATTTTCTTTTCAGACTTAAATCCAAAAATGCGTAATCCAATTTCCGTCTTACAGTGAAGGGAGTTTCTAGTAGTTTAAAGGACATTCAAGATCATTCCCTAACTACCCGACCAAACACGCTCAAGTACAAGTACAACCGCTCTATGCACTTGGTTACTGTACTATCATTATAATGATAGCTATCAGGTTCATCTCTATGAGTATTTACAGCATGACCACAGAGCATTCAAATGATGCGAAAAAGTGAATTACAACTTTATGCATAATGAGAATTCTTGAAGTAGGTGTAGAAAACAAGAATATTTCTAATCGAAAATTCAAAGAATGAAAAAAAAAAGTATTTAAAAAATTGTGCTTCAGTAGTCCCGGATTGCCCCACGATATTGCGCTTTAATTAGAAATTACAATATAACTAGTATCTGCAATTGAAGCAAACAAAGACTAACCTCATGCCGAGTATTTTTTTTTGTTTAGATTCAAAGTCTTTGTAATATAACGGGGAGGGGCTAATTAGCGGTATATTCTCATTCTTTAAGGGAAAATCTGGTGTCGGGTTTTAAAAATACATTATATTAAAAGAGGAACACCTGTGTATTATCGGAAAGGCACGGGAATTTTTCTTAATTTTTCAACCTTTACATGAACACAGATATAACTGAAAATTCTTGTTTCGAATTCTTGAACTCTTTTATTTCACAATTACAGTCTCCCCAAGGAATGATCTTTAGCTCAAAATGAATAAAATGTATCTCTGTTGAGATGCCATATATGATTGCCTCTTTGAATAGGTCAACAAGCGGCAAGTATTTTATTTCATAAGAAATTTTGGTCCTCAAGTGAAATCCTTCATTTGTAAATCAGCAGGGTTTATTGCTGACAGTCTCTTATCAAATTCATGTTAGAACAAGTGGTTTTTTCCCCCATAACTTTGTATGTTAGCAGAAATGCTAGAAAACTTCATAATATGGTTTTAGAATCTCCCATTTAAACACAACTTTAACAGAAATTTAGTTGCATTATCTTAAATTGAATTCTTTTTTGGGACAATGATTAATATTTGAATTTTAAAAGTGAATCTTACCAAAGAAGTGCTTGAAGATAACTTTACCACAACATAAATCTAAAAGAAATGCAACATATTGGGGATAGGAAACTTGACATTTTTGCATGAATCATGGAAGAAAGTGACACCAACTCAAAGTTAGTCTGTTAAACGTCTTTCTTAAAACAGCTCCATCCTCTTCGGGAATGATGGTTTCTCAAAAACACACAAAAACCATGTGGTTCAGTAATAACACAACCAGTATTGATGTAGTTATTTTTCAGTTGGTTTGCCATTGTGTCACTCTTTCAAAGTGATGAACGGAATGCATTCAAGATAACTAGATTCTGTTTTGCTGGACTGGCCAACAATTTTTTCAGGCAGTCATATTGAAAGTCTCTTAAAGCTTCGAAATTACAAGTGGCTAAAGATGAATACATAGCCATGGGGAAAACATACGCTCTTAGATGAAGTTTTGGTTAATTATATGCATACAAAAATAGTTGTATTTTTGTCTTCTTTTCTTCAATTTGTACAGTACTGTAATTAATAGAAGTATGTGGATATATTGAGAAGCTTAGATGTAGTGCAAGAAATTTAAGTTATTTTGAACCATAGCAGTTGCACGAAGGTGACATTGCGTAAAACCTTTTGGTCGTAAGTTAATGGCATTGCAACTGTTGATAGAGGCATTTTTAGAGGAAATGCATATAGCGGAATGTGATAAAACACATCTACGCTAAAATTGTTAATTATGTTTATTTTTTTCATTATGAAATATGAATTAAAATTATGGGTTAGTGTCGTTGAAAGCAACTGTATTTTTATATTAAAATTGGAGAACATTTCGAATAATTTGTGATTCTAACGACAAAACATAATGAAAGACCCTATTTCAACAAGTTAATATTTTTATATTTCCTTTTAAATATATAACATGAATTTTATGTTGAAAATCAAAAATACTTATCAAAATATGCAAATACATAATGGTAATGCTAGAAAAAATATTTTTAGAACCATTGCTAATTTATGTTGCTCTCAAAGGGGTGCCCATAATGAATGCGTAAGAAAACTAATGTTCTCCCAAAAAATTTAAAAGTCAATATTAATATTATCCTGTGATGAAAAAAAATACAAATTTTCTCTTGCAGAATACCTATGTAATAAGGTCTATAACTATGTAAAAGAACATATGAATGAATAATATTTTTGTTTGATTATATATTAACTTATTTTGCAACTTATATTTCATATACTTTGACTTTTTTTTATTTGTTTTATTAATGAACGCTCTTTAACATCTCAGGTCATCAGCGTCCCATTCAATTCAGGGCGTTAAACGACCGACAAATTCTGCTCAGAGGCCTCTTCATTCAGGCTTGAGGTTATTTTTCGAGCCGTAAATGTACGACACGAGACCCACGGCTTTACTTTCTTTCCGAAGGAAGATAGGATTTTTAACGCCCGAAAAAAAAAACCCAAACTTGACCGGGTTTAAACCCGCGATCTTGGGTTTAGGCGACAAATATGGTTATCACTACACTACCAGGACCGACTTCCTTGACGATGACTGCATATAGTACATATGACAAATATTTATGTATTAAAGCATATGTAATTAATAGTTAACTAATGCAATGTATATGATTTTAAACGACTTACACTGACAAGAATTCAAAACTTAAAATTTACTTCTGTATATCAACCTTTGGAATGGAATTGAATCCTATGTAATGGTGTGTGATTGCAGTGTTTAAAGCATTCAAAAGGATTTACCATAACAGCACTAAAGTAGCGGTACTTGTACCTCATACGGTAGCTGCAGATAACCACTTTATGAGATTGATATGATACCAATACATTACTAACAGATGATGAAATTGTGAAAAAATATATTGTTATTTTCATATTTCTACAACTCGTGGCATGACGGTGAGACTCTGATCATTGAATTTTTCAAAGTATTCCCCATTACATTATATATAACGTCTTACCGTTCAAACCATTTTGTAAATGCTGAATGCCATGCATCTTTGGAAATGCAATGCATTCTTAATATAAACCCACTGAGCTTTCAGATCATTCATATTGTTGACCATAAATTTTTCTCTTTTATTTTGGAGCATATAAAATAATCTTATGGGACCATATCTGGACTGTATGGAGGATGGAGCAACCATTTGACTCGTACAGAAATTGAGTAGTTTTCAGTGCAGTGTGGGTAGAGGCAGTGTCGTAGAGGCAGATCAGTCTTAGGACGCTTCGTTCTCAGTATATTTAAGACCTGGGTCAGGCATTTTGTGTTGTAAATCTAGCGTTAACAGTTTATTGTCCTCAAATGGAACTGTCCTTTTGTGGCCACTAGTTGAAAAGAAAGAACACTTCTTGTTCGCCTCGTTTTTGTCGGCGAATCCTCTCCTAGGAAGATTCAGATCCATGATTGTCACTGAGTTTCCGACCCATACTGATATCCAGCTTTCGTCACCTATTATAATGTTATTGTTTTTTGATCGTCCTTCATCAAATTTTTCTAATATTTTCTGGCACCTATCCACAGGTGTTTTTTCTGCTCATCGGTGATATAGATGGGGATCAAATAAGAGCTGTTTTTACTGCTGCCAATCCAAAAATATTCAGAGCTTCTCGAATCGGAAATACCGAGGGTGCCAAAAATGTATACACACTTTTACAGTAGATATCTATTTAATATATTTAAAATTTGAACCGAAAAACATAGTAATGTGTAGTGTGATGTTCTGTAAACAACTGTGATTCACATACAATATGATAGCATTGTTGAGTCACAGGCGAATCAAGAATGGACAAATGAAGCCAAGATTATCATGTTGATGTTCTGTAAATAGATGTGACTCACATTACGTAATGCTAGCGTTTCTACAACAAAATGGAACCAAGATTATCGTTTGAACGGCGGTCTGGGTTGTCATCTGGGGGTCTAATTGGACCATTCTTTTCTGAAGGAAAAAAAATGGCCCAGTGTACTCGAACATGATACGTACATCTGTCTTACTCGCCATTCATACACTCTACGGAAATGAGGAATTTTACTTTCAACAGTATGGTGCACCACCACATTACCCCGATATGTACGTGTGTACCTTGATGACAATCTTCCAAGACAGTGAATAGGACGGAGAGGTCCGATTGAGTCTCCGGATCTAATTCCATTGGACTTCTACTTATGGGGAACTCTTAAGGATGTGGTATACCGTAGAAAACCAGCTACACTGGCAGCACTTCAGGAAGAAATTGAAACGACATGTGCTGCAATCGCTGAGGACACTTTCGCAAACGGTTCTCAATCAGTAGTTCAAAGTACTCAAAAAAGTATGACGCCGATGGTGGATACTTTGAGCAACTGTTATAACTGTAAAAGTCTAAGATTATTAGTGCTCATCATTTTCTGTTTGTGTGAATTTAGTTTTGTTATGTTAACACAATTTTTTCTTTGCTTGAAGTGTGCATATATTTTTTGGCATCTTCTGTGTATGCTACGATTATCTTCTCGCTGCATACAATATGCTTTCATCATATTTTCATTTGTGGTGACTGTAGAGAATCTTCCTGTTGATCTTCATCTTCGAGTGAATCTCTCATTCCTAAAATCTACAAACCATTGATAAATATTCGATTGCGAAAGACAAAGATTTCCAAATGCACGATGCAATATTTTAAGACATTCTCTCTCCTCTAAACAAACTTTTAAAGTTGTAGTAAATGATAGCGCGGAAATGCTTATGCTTGAAGTTCGGCCTAGAGTCTGGGGCAGTAAATCTCGCGTGCTGACATCAGACATTGTTGGAGAGCGCTTAGACGAGGCCGATAAATGTGACTTGCACGATGAGATGAACCCTCAAATTTTCCACAAATTTACCTGAAAGCAATCTATTGAAGTTTACAAAGGTAAATCCAAAGGCAGAACACCAAAATTCTTTCATGCATTATAATTTACAATAATCGCAATTAACTTTGCTTTCACAGAAACCACTTAACAGGTTTAAATGTTATCAATAAAATAAATTTCTTGCCCTTAAGAAACCTGAAATTTATGCAGTGCGTAAAAGAAATGCCAACTCTTCGTTAGGTATACCTATACAATTTTTCCAAATGTGAATACAATTTAGTATGGAAGAAGTGTGCGAAGGAATATTACAGAAAAATGCCACATGTAGAATTCGCGGCGAAGAAAAAACAACCACACAAGACTAAATGAAATGACTATTAAATCAATATCATTTGTATTACATTTATTTCACTGTACCTGCTAACGATGGGAATAGAATGTGACAACCAAATTCGGCACTAAATGGGATGGAAAACAAAGAAACGTTTGATCTGCCAACCAGTAAGTGACGCTGTAGCCACTGGTTCTTATAAGTAGAGTAGAGTCCCGAATATCGGACATTCCGTATTACTCAACGATAGTGGAAGACTGAACTTTTACTGTAAGAGCCGCCAAATTCTCTATGTACGGTCTTCAGAGACAAATAAATTAACTAACTTTGTTCTATCACGTTCTTGTTAATGTTTTCGATTATAAACACTAATCAAGGTCAGCCGGCAGGTGCGACAATATTGTATTTAACGTTGTTTTTATGTACTGATGAAATAAAAGTTGGAAACAAATTATTTTCTTACATTATATTTATTGTACTAATATTATATTTTAACTTTGTTTTAGTTTTTGAGTTTACTCAATAAAATATTTTGTTTTCATTTCAATTGTACAATCTATTTTTATCCATTAGTTTGCATTATCCAACTTTTTTGATTATCCGTTTATGTCGGATAATCGAAAATCTACTGTAATGTGTTTACCATATAAATTGTCCTATTCCTCTTTGTTATCAGTATTGGTTTACTTGAGCTTAGAAACTTATTTTATATTTAAGAGTTTCTATTTAATGAATATTGCGAAATGGTTTTGAATAGTATCTACCATTTTTGGGCTGGTCACTGAGTCAATATTTAGTTAATACTTTCGTACGACTTGTAAAAATAAAACATGTTGAGTACTACAAACATACGATATATGGATCATCGTTAAAATTGCGTTTTGCGTGAAATATAGAGCGTCAACATTTTGTTCAACAGAAGTTGGAAGTTTAACATTTAAAGAACTGGAGTGAATACTTAAAAAAATCCAAAAATTTACTGGATATGATTAATAAATGTAGGAACATTAAATGCTTACGTATATTGAATCAGTGTTGGAAACGGGGAACAATGCCACATAATTGGTAAGTTGCAATTATAAACTCACTTTGTAAAAGATGGACGACAGAACTGAAACAATTACAGGATAATAAGTGAACTCTATGACGCATACAGAAATCACCAAATATAACATTTGCAAGAGTGAAAATAATATCAGAGCAGATTACAAGCAGGACAGAAAAGATTTGAATCAGCCTATCAGCCTATACGGGCGATATATTTACTCTGCAAATATTAGTTAGCAAAAAAGAGAATTAAATTTACAAATTCACATTGCTTTTATAGATTTGTAAAAGAATTTGATATACAAAGTTCTTCAAGAATAAAAATTTGAATGACAACACAATGTGCCTATTTAGGAGAGAAAACTTATATTAAAAATAAATGCCGATGGAGATTAGCGTCCGCAAAACAGAAGAAGAAAAATTAAACTCAATCAGATCTGATAATAGAATAACTTAGACAATTTAACTGAAAAAAGTAATGACTATCAGAGGGAAAAATATTATTATTATTATTATTATTATTATTATTATTATTATTATTATTATAACAGTATTATAATAGAAGCGAAAATATTTTAGCTATTTAGCCCATAGTATTTATTTTTATAAAAAATTAAGTAATATTCAAACAAATGTGTGAAACTAAATAAATTTAAAAAGATTTAAAAAACATAATTAAATTACAAAGGTTTAGCAACAATCGTGTTTAAAATGTTTTTGAATGCTAGATAATAAAAAAGTTGATGAAAAGATACTAGTAGCCAAATAAGACTTCTTCATTCAGTAAAAGATATATAATAGATAATTCAGTTAAATAGATAGATAGTACCCCTAAAAATGAATTCGGAGCAGATTTTAAGATCTAGTCCATTGTAAATGATGATGATGATGATGATGATGATGATGATGATGATGGTGATGATGATGAAGAAGATGACGATGATAATATATAAATGGATAAGAAATAACAATATTCAAAACTTGGCTAACCATATTTACTAGGGTCAAATATTCAACACGAATCTGAAAGACAAGAACTGAACAAAAAATAATATAGCTCATGTCTATTGTAGATATAAAAAATTCTACGCATCTACCAGTGATTTTAAATATTATGGGTACACAGGTCTTAAGTTGTACATGAAATGAATAATATTTTTTTATAATTTCTTTAAGCTACGATAAAATAGAACACATTTAGCATTATTTTATTGTAACTGAAAGCAGTACTTCTGGACTATTTCAGTTCCTAGTTGTGCGTTCCATATTTGTCAAAGGCTCGCGGCAAGGATGACTGTATACTCGTGGGCTATAACCAAATCACCAGTCAACTGTGTTAATAATCATGGGTCAGATAAACGTCCGCTGTTAAACTGCAAACCTACACGGAGCCATAACACACTTTGTGGTTACACACAAACACTTTATAATATAAATTAAAAGTTATAAAATAACCGTAAGACAATCTTCTTGAGACAGATCTGTCAGCATCTCAAATCTTATTATGTAAACACTTACCTTACCACACTTTTGACACTGACACCACGACCTTAAGATGTATTGTATCAGATAAAGAATGATAGCTAATAATTTGGTCGAATGAGTTCAAGGAATTTTGTATGCCTAAGTTTCCAAAGAATTCATCTAAAAATTGAGAGGAAACTCCTGGGAAAAAACGGTACTGGGGTAGAATACTACCCCAACCAGGAACTGACTGTTTGCAAAGCAGTTTGCACTTGTTATCATGGTTGAGGCTAATGAACCATGTGCTGCTGTTTCTACGGAGATGTTTGTAAAGCATAAACCGGTCAAGCCTGTAACTAGTCGCGAGAAAACAATTATTTTAAACGTGTTTTCAAAGTTCTGCGAAAATTAGTGGGCACTCGCAATAAAGGAGGCAGTAAACCTAACCTCAGAATTTACCTGTTTCTTATCATTACGTCGCTTATATTTGCCACGTACTTCTGACACCTGGGAAGTATTCTTGGTGCGAATTGCGGAAGGATACATTATGTTTGTTGAATTTAGGATCCCTCTAAGAGTGAATAGCACAATAGACCCGCAGTGTAAGAAAAACAAACGCTAACGCTAGACTACGACGGTGGTCTAAGTTGAGGATATACGACTCTTAAAATGAAAAGAGATTCTTGAAAGGAAGAAGTTCCAAAACGATAAAGTATTTTGCAGCAGCTGAACAATAGCTTTTCGGGGGGGGGGGCAACAAAAAACGAGAGATTACAGTACCAAATAAGAGTGAAATCTTTGCACAGATTATGCATTTTTTATTTTTATATCATAAACATTAGCGTACAAATTCGTTATTAACATTTCGATGTCTATGAAAGTGTTTACGTTTTTAAGAAATCTTTTAAAATAATTTTAAAATATTATAGAACAGACACTTTTTTTTTTAAAAAAAAGCGCATTATTTCAGCTACTAGGTTTCCCAAGCTCTTTAGTTTGATCATCCAAGCCTTGTTACCATACATTGTTTGTTTTATTTTTCTGTTCTGTTATTTTTGTTATAGGTAATAGATAATAAAAAAATAAAACAGTAATAAAAGAACCATAATCTGTTCTTGAACTGCTTCGACAAATTCTGCGTTTACGCCTAGAGATTTTTAGTTTTGTCCATAAAAATACGGAGGGATATATCAAACACTGCATATTAACAGTGGTAATTTTTAACTTTTAAAGTAATGTTTATCCCTTATTTCAATGCGTAATTATTTAATGGTTTTGGACTACGAGTAATTGATACTTCGACGCCCGCAATGAAAGAGATATTTAAATCAGCGCTATCCTTTTGCTTTTTTTTTATTATATTTATAATTTTGGACGTTTGACGATACGATGTGCATATTACCTCTTCAATGAGGTCATTTGACTTACGAGTCGCCCACATAGCTACTTACTGGGGAAGGGCAATATCAGCAACCAGAAGAAAGAGAGTCGCCATGCGTATAGTTTGTGTTTTTATTTTGGTATTTATATTTTAATAATACTGTATTTAAAACTATAATTGTTTAATAATAATCACTATCGTGTGCTATAAGACGTGTTTAAAATGTAAATGCATACATTGCCGGCGTCTGCATTGGAAATTTCATCTAATCTTTCTTTTTAATGACAGATCCTGCCTCTCGTTAGCGGACAGTTTCTCTACCTGCAAAATATTTTCTTTCAAACTACCTTATTATTTGACTGCATAAATCCATTTTCACACAATTATCGCAGTTCATACATACTATATTTATGAGTGGCATAACTAACGAAGAAGTAGGCAATTTACACATAATTAAAGCTCAAAGACACACTAACACAAGCTATTACCTGCACATGCATTATGAAACCCTAACGACTGTCTTTTCCCGTACGCTGACGACCTTTACTGGCCAGTTACTCAAACAGCCTCACTTATACTTCCAGTTCTCTTATTGTAAACGGGAAAAGCATTTAAAACTATGAATATAATACAGAGATTTCATTTGAGCTGATAAATGCCTTCTACATAGGTGAACATTATTATTTGCTTTCCAGATATAGTTTCATTCATTTGTTTAAAATTAAATATACATATATTTAAACCGTTTATATCCATAGAATACAAAATGGATATTTTGACCACCTAGTTTATCTTTAGAAATGCATTACAACTTTGCATTTTTAAAATTCTTTGAAGTGTACTCTATTCGCATTAGAAAAAAAAGACATATAAAGAAGGTCACATTTAAAACTATAGTTAAGGCAGTCCTAAATACAATTACTAAGTATTATCATATTTTATGAAAAATATATTAACAATTGGGGAGAAATAACTATTATTAAGTTTCAGTTTATTAGAAAAAATTAAGACTAAAACGTTTGAAATATATGTTTTTGCACCATTTTAACAAATGGTTATAGTTTTACATGTGCTTTTGTTTAATACGAAACAGATTCTGTATTACTTCGAAAGTCTGTACTGCATTTCCTTGGTGCTACTAGGCATTTTTCACTTGCAGCACTACGGTGACGTAAAAATGCGTAAACGGTCATAATTCCAAAGTGAATAGGTGTTTGCAATAACTATGAAACATTTATTTAACTCCTGTTCGTTATCCTGTAGAGATTATTATGCTTCTTCTTGTTCAGATTTCAATAGTGCCTCTCTTGTAAGTCCTAAAACATTCTTGTCACTACGATCACTCAGTCGACTGGAAGAATTTTCCTGTATATAAGGGTCTTTATTTAACCACGTACAGAAACCCAACTCCGTCATAAGACTGCCTCCATTCAAAGACAAGAGAGACTTATTAATGCTTTATCGAGATCTTCAATTACTTTCTTAATCAACTCGATAATGTTTTTTACCTTAATTTATATTATTTTTATTTAGTGTTTGACAAATGCATAGTACCATTACATAATCATGCATAAAATTACTATTACAGTTACTAAATATAATTAGTACGCCAATATGTACATTATTATCATGAATATTTACTTCCAAATAAAAAGTGTGCAGAATAATTGCAAACGAGCGCCATTCAATCAACGTACCTTCTCATTGATATTTATTCACCAATCAGAATGGAAAGTAATCCGTAATTTTAAAGTATGGTGCTCTAAAACTAATAACTGATACTTTTTTTCTCTCAAGTTTATTTTTTTAATTCCTATAAACTGTGCTTCGCTTAGACTAGGGATCTTCGAAGCCTGTTCTAGGGAATTTTCCTGTTAACTAGTTTTAAATTTACTGTAAAATAAATTTACTATGAACTGTTATTTAATGCTTTTAATTTGTTTTTAATTATTCAATTACAGATATCTTCGAAGTCCTTCTTGAAACAAAAACGAATAACAATGCATTCTATCACCTCTGCTTTAATTCGATTATCTCACTGCCTCCTAACAGAAGTTCTCGTGACAACACGAAATATGACAATTAATACAAAAATAGTAGTAAATAATAATTGTTGTAATAGTGTGCAATTGTATTTGTATTTGTTCAATTTATATTTCTAAGCGGTTCTTCTTGGAATAAAAGCTAATAAAATTAGTGCATATTTTCGGAAAGATCAAACAGATAAGTCAAATCGCTTCAATACTTATACTAAAAGTCAAAAATGGCATTTTCTCGCATTGCAATTATCTTACCCAATCCCCATTTTGCTTACAGTTTTTCTTAGATAGTTTAATAGAATTTTCAAGCTTATGCTTTTTCTTTAGATAATCATTAACCTTAATTAAATTACGAAAAATTATCAGCACTCGCGGTATTACTGAAGATATTTGTTCGTTTAAAACAATGTATGACGAAGCAATGTGCTTATTATTCAAGATACTTCCTAAATAATAATTTATTATATAAAGGTTTAATATTGTTAGGGAAAAATACTTCATATACTGACACAGATCTAATGAATTCCTTTTGATAACAGTTTGGTAGAACATGCAGATTTCCATTTGGACTAGTGTTTAAACTTATGCTTTTATAATTATTATATAAGATCTAAGTCAAAAATATTTAAAAAGCCACAAATTTCCGTGGTAGAAAGGTGCTCTTACTTTTCCCAGAAGATAATTCCATACTTCATTATACATTTAAATAGTTGGAATTGACAAAATAGCACAAAACCGCAAAGGTAAATTTCGGTAAATTATTCTGTATATATGATTTTCAATTTAAGGATTAATAATTTGGAGACCAAGAAGTTGGTTTTGGGGCCTTGAGTTAAAAACATGATTACTATATGCAGTAAAAGGTTTGGAGATCTGTTAGAAATTCATTTAATTATGTTTGTTTTATTTAAGTCAGTGGAAAAGTTTGCGAATTGTATAACGATTGTAAATGTCTAGTTTTGCGAACCACTATTGTAAATTACCTATAATACAGGTCCAGGAAGGGAGTCTTGAGGGAACCTATTTTTTATTGTTTCCCATTCTGAAATGTACACATATCACTAATATTGCAGGGACTAGTTTCCTTCTAGCAGCGAGATACACTGTTGCTGTTATCTGCTAAGAGGAAGGAAAATATTACTTTAGTAAGACTAACCAAATGACATGGTAAGAACTGACATACAATATTCTGATAAGATCTAGTTAATAGCAGACGAAAGGCACTATTTTGTCTGTAACTGTTGAGGTTTTTTGTTATTTTTATCTTGTCCATAGATTCAAGTGACTATGTATGCTGTATTTACTTGTAATTGTGAGTAATTCTGTGTACAATGAACAAACTCAAAACACGATTCAGGTTATTTAATAAATAATTCTTTAATTTCTTACGCTAACCATTTTACGAAAACTTCTTTGTTCCAGGATTCTATTATCACTTTGATCATAATTTTAATGATTACGATCAGAGGTTGTGGTCCAGAAAACGGGATCTACGTACCATTTCATATCCGTGAGTTCCCTGGTATCCTGGTACCTAATCCAGATCTAACTTGTTTTTGACCAGAACTTTAAGACCATAAGAGACCTCCACACCAGCTTTTTTTTTTTTTTTTTTTTTTCCTGATTTCACCGAGTTTAAAACACTCTTGGGGATAAGAAAATTTCTCATCGGAGTAGCCAATCTCAAAATGTTTGTAAATAGAAGCCAGTATAGATAAAACTGTTGCAGGGAGTTCTGTGTTTCTGCCCACTCCTCTATTTAAAGTACTACTTTGAGCGGTAATTCAATTCTATATGATGGGACATGATCCCATTTAAGGAAATTAGCGATAAGTGTATTCTAGAAGCATACAATTAAATAATACGCAACATTTTTATGTTTTTTACCTCTGAGTGATCCTGCTTGTTGCTCTGTTTGACCATAAATTGATTTGAAATAAAATCTAACTTGACTCTGAACAAAACCCGTCGATTTGTGATTGGCATACAACAACACAGCCTAGAATCGACCACCTAGTCAAACTCTAGTACGTTGTTGCATCGCTCTCAGGTCCGCTGCTCATTAAAAAAATAACAAGCCCTCCAACAATCAGGAAAACGCCATTGTTGTTTAACAGTGCTGTCCTATTTCGTTCCTAGGAGGACGGAGCGGAAGGGTATGCTGGTCTGGTGCACGGGAGGTAGTTTGCATTTTTAATAAACATTCGCTGGTGAATTTTGTATACAGTTTCCTAGCGGGTATACCGGCCGGGGCTGCAAGCCCAGTCCTCCCGCATGCATGGCATGTTAGTCCAGGAACAGTAATTATTCGGTGCAACGACAGAGAGAATCCAGCCCATCCCACGTCCCGCGCTCCCCTGCTGCCTTTATCGGCTATTTTATGCATTCATATCGCCATTATAGTTAACAGAGAACGTGTGCAATATTTTTGTAGGTCTTTGCATCGTTAAGTTTCCATTCGCATAGCGCTCCAAACGCCCCATCCCTTCTCTTGTATATATGTACTGTATGTATATATGTATGTATGCGTTCACGAACATAGTAATGACCACCATGATGGAAATGTTACAGTGAAGTTCCATTTTTTTCATCAGACGAACACTAGCCAATCGATGTACTCTATTTGTTGCTTTATATCGTAATGTCTGTGGTAACCATGAAGGATGTTTCTGCGACCTGGCAGAACAGGTCTTCAAAATCATCGCCATCTTTGCATTCCGTCAATGCGTCTTCTGGCATTACAGGCTCTATCTTAATTCTTTGGAATTGGTTTAGACCACAAAATTTCTCCCATCGAGCACAGACTTGCTTCTAAAGGTCTAATGTCGGTCCTGGAGGTGCAGTGGTAACCTTACTTGCCTCTTAAACCCAAGATCGTGGTAAAATTTTTCGGGCGTAAAAATCCTAAATATGGCTACCTTCGGAAGGGAGGCAAAGCCGTAGGTTCCGTGTCGTACATTTATATCCCGTAAAAGATCCTCAAATCTGAAAGAGGAGGTTTCACAGCAAAATTTATCGGCCTTTTCACCTCTAATTTGAATTAATGCTTAATTTTTTTTTCTAGAACGTTCAAATTTTCATTGAATTGAATTCCTAGCATTTTTAAGAGAAAATGTTGGCGATAACAGAATCGTCCAAAGAGTACCGAAAATTAGCGGTACGATATCTAAAATAAATAACACGAATATCTTTACTTAAAATGAGGGAGATAATGCTAAAATTTAATACATGTATATTTTTGGATACAAAAAAAAAAAAATCTACACAACAGAAAATGAGAGAAATGCAAACCTAGTAGATAATTTTGAGTTTAATTGTTTGTTTCTTATGCCACATTTTTTATATTTACAAGTTACTTATATTTCCCAACTTTGTCGGTACTGGTGGTTTTAATGTTAACCATATTTGCATCGTAGACCCAAAGTCACAATTTCAAATCCGGCCAGGCATAAAATTCCTAATTAAGACTTCCTTTGTAAGGGAAGAAAAGCAGGAGGTCTCGTGTCGTAGATTTAGGACACGCAAAAGAACCTCAAGCCTAAGAGAAGAGGCCTGTGAACAAAATTTATTGGCTGTTTCACGTCCTAAATTGAATGGGACGCTGATGACCTAAGACGACAAATAGAGTCTTTAAATAAAACATATACAAATTTAAATTAAAGAAAATATTTATAGAATGACATGTACATAATTTTTAGGAACATTTTGAAAGTAAATATATGACTCCTTGTAAAATATTTCATGATATAACATTTTAATGTAATATTAAAATAAAATGTTTAATGTTGCAGGATTTTGAAAATAAGCTTAAAGTATAACAACATTATTAATTGTATTTTTCGAAACGCTTACATAAGATATTTCAGTTAAATACATTTTAATTCATATTGTATAACACCATATTTATGGGAATTAATGCGCCATCAAATATAATGCGCACCCAAAATGTGAAACTTTTTTTTCATATTGTTGTACGGCGTCTTATAGATAATCACGTCCGCTTCATAAAAAATCACAACATGGAATTTATAAGTGGACTATTGTTAGTATCTTGGAGCACGTATGACAAAATCCATCACTGGTGCTGTTGCCAGGACAGTTGGCGTAGGTCAAGGAACACAAAATTATTTCTTATGGTGTCTCTAGTCACAGGTTGCCCGTTCTTCATCCATTCATGTACAAATTGCAAAACGTTTTCTTCGCCGTCAGGATGTCTTCCTTTGCGAGGACCAGTGAGTTTGTTCCTATTAGCTTTAATTGAAAGTAATTCCAATTTCTGTTGCCGCCACAAGCAAACGTTGTTCTTAGCTACATTGAACTTTCTTCCTGTCTTTCTGTTATCGTTTTTTCAGCATAAAAATTACTTTACGCTTAAAAGTAGCATCATAAAAGATTCTCTGTTTGCCCTCCATTTCGTGTTTACCCACTATTCAAACGCTCTATGCAATAATAGCCCAAAATATATGTAACGAAATCGAAAATTGCAGTAGTGCATTATGAGTAACAAACGATAAATTTCAACTAAGTTACCGGCTAACTATGGAACGGATTTGTCAATGCAATTTTCTTTCCGAAGTCTTCGTAGACTGAAATAATAGAGATAGATGATATGATCTTATAACGGAAAGTGTCTATAAGTTGAAAATCAATATTTACAAAAAGGCTATCATACTACTATAAAATAAACCAGCTATTTTGACAAGTTTGAGGTTGCAGTCAGCGTACCATCAGTGGAACTTGAGGACACTGAAGTGGGTGGCAGGCATTTTAAACATAAATAGATCACTTTAGATAGAACTGCATTTGAAATCCTTGGCACCAAATATAATTGGATTGAAGCAGAATATTACTAGCCGGAACAGAACAAACAAGTTCCCTCCTAATTCGAAAAATACTTGTATTAATGATACAATTATAAAATATCTCCGTAACACCGGTTTGTTAATTTTCACATCTTTATAATATGAAAAATATAGCTTTCTAAAGCAGAGTAAAAAGTTTTCAGTATTTTAAAGTACTTTTGTATCCTTCGGAACATTAAGTTCACGTAATGAAATAAATTAAAACAGGCAGTTAGAAAAAATTTGGAAGCCATGATTAAGGATATGATAATTTTGCAAAATGAATAGGAAAGTCAGTAAAATATGGAAAATAATGGGAAAAGGAATAGCATATGCTTAGAATTTTAGATCCCTGTTAAGAGCCGTGTTATAAGAACAAATTAGATGCGGAATTAAAAGAATAAGTTAAACATTGACGGTATTTATTAGAATAGGTTAACAACTACCGTAATAAACTATGAGACCGTTTACAGTGTTTTCCAACTTACAAAATTGAGTGTTAGTTTACTATAATAAAATTTTGATGATGCTTGGATTGATTGATTTTAGTTTATTTACGCACGCTCTTTAATAGCTCAGGTCATCAGCGTCCCATTCAATTCAGAGCGTGAAACGCCCGACAAATTTTGCTCAGAGGCCCATTCTTTCAGGCTTGAGGTTCTTTATCGTGCCGTAAATGTACGACACGGGACCCTGAAAAGAAGCCATACTTAGGACCTTTACACCCGAAAAAATCCATCGGTGATGGCAGTGTTTGAACCCGCGATCTTGGGTTTAGAAGACAAGTATGGTTACCACTACACTACCAGGACCGCATCGCTGGTTGGTAATGGCCTTGATGGGTGAGCTGTGGCAATATTTTATTGTGTGTCGAGTAAGCTTCAAGCTGCTTTGTGTGTGCGTGACTCTGTTGTGTTTCTTACTTTCATCACATAAATATTGTGTTAAACTAGGAAACATCATTTCTAGACTCGTCGAATGATGAAAAAAATGTCGGGATTAGTGTTTAAGTTACATTCTTTTCTAAGCCTGCTATAAACAAATCAAAAGTGGTTGAGATGTAGCTGATTATGTGCTTTCAAAAAGGCCCTCGTTAAGTGACGACGTTAATGAATACGTCCGATCACATTGACGTCTGTTTGAGTAACTGCAGAGGAGTGTAAAAATTTTGTGGAAGATGTCTTCAAATACTGACAGAAAATCACGAAAAGCATTGTATTTCGGTAAATTTCTGATAATTCATAAGCAGAATCAACTTGTTACGACCTGTGGAAAAAAATTGTGAATCGCACAAATAGGAACATTTAATGCAGAGAAAAAATTACCCATGAAGAAAAATGGCAATGAGTTTTTATTCCAAGGTTTTTTCCAACGTTAAAATAAAACAGCAACAGAGAGTTGTCTTATTTCAAGAGAATAAAATTCATAATTGCAGATACGCACGAAAAACATACCTTAGGAGCCCTGCCAAAACTGTAAATGTCCTTAAATGATATGCACCAAGAGAAGAAGAAAACTTAGAGGAAGACAACATTCAACAAGTTGTAGATAGGTCAAAAAGAAAAGTTCGAAACATTTTTACACATATCTTATTCAATGAAATAAATGAATGCCCTCGGTTGTTTACTATGGCAAGCTTTGTCAGGAATAAAATGAAAAATATGAAACCGGACGCTTTACAGTTGTTTAGGGGTGGTTAGAAAGTGATTGGTCAACAATATTACACGTTCTTGTTACAAAATGTATAATAAATGAATTTATAAATGAAAATGTTATTTACAAAAGTTTTAAATTAAATTAAAACATAGCTATAAAATATCTTTAGAAATGTATTAAGATTTCAGTTATTTTTACGAGTAGTTGCATGAAATATATTTTATTTGAGCAAATTTATAATGAATGCGCGCATTTAGCTGTAGGCACATATCATTCCAAGCTTGAAACATCACGGATGATAGGAAATGTTTTAGTTCACAACAAAGTGTCAACGTCAACGACCAATGTCTACTGCTGTAAGCATTATTGGTTTTTGACTCCTAAATATTTTAGTTAGGGCTATATGTTAGAATTCTTTAGAAAAGCATATATATATATTGTTATAATTTTTAGTTGTATCATAATAAATGAACATATACTCTTTTAATATATCACGTAATGCAATTCATTAAAAGTAGATAAACAAAACATTTGGAAAAATAGAAGTGCTTTTGAAACTACTAAAAACGATAGATTTTTTTTTTTAAACTTTCTATTTCAGAGGTCTCAGAAATTTCCCAAAAGAACAATTCCAACTGTTGCAGTACAATTTATGTTTTATAGTGTATACCTACATCATACATGATAATATGACAAAATATTTTAGCTCAGTTTATTTTTATTGTATTTATTCGATTAACTAGAAATGCGTAGTGAGACAAATTAAAAGACATTCTTCTGAACTATTTATGATTAACAGAAACAAAATAAAAAGCTCTTTTTGGTTCTAAGAAGATATGAATTGTTAACATTTGGCAAGGAATTCTTCGAAATTGAAGATCGCAAGTCAACAAAAGAGTTTTGAAGAATGTCATTGTAGATTCAAAACTATATTCTCCTTTAACAGAATCAGAAGACATAAAATTAATCATCAATGTTTTTAATAAAATTACAAGTTAATAATTTATACCGACACTTAAGACTTAAAGTATTGCGGAATAGCTTGTATATATATATATAAATTAACATTAATAATAAAAGTAGATAAAGATAAAACACAGAGAAAGAGTCACAAATGAAATTGCTATATTTCGAACTACTGCGAGTTCTTCAATGGCAAGAAGCTAGACCAGTGGTTCTTGCTTCTTGCCATTGAAGAACTCGCAGTAGTTCGAAATATAGCAATTTCATTTGTGACTCTTACTCTGTGTTTTATCTTTATCTACTTTTATTATTAATGTTAATTTGTTACATTGTTAATAGTGTTTCTTTATTTTTATTTTTCATTAATATTGTTTGCACCTCTGGTGCTGCTTTTAACTTTGCTTATTAGGCTTTATTTGCTTTTGTGTGTTTTGCTTTTGACTTCTTTACTATTTATCTATTTTCGTTTTAATTTTATTTCTGTGTTTTCTAAAATACTTTATTATATATTACATCTTATACCATGACACCTATCCAAGGTAATGTTATCACATTTTGGTTCAACAAATGTAAGTACCATTCTAAACAATTAGCTAAATATACAGGGCACGTTGGCTTTCTTTCTTATTGCGCTATTACTGGTGTGTGTCCTAACGGAATATTAATTCAATTGCCATTGTCCGCTATAGCTCCTAGCACTCATAGCCAATTTCATTTATTTAGGCACCATATCTCCCAACATTTTCTACGGATGATCCTTAATAATTGTCAATATTTGCAGCAATTTCATTTGTCTAAATTAATTAGTTTTATTAAAATTATTCTGGCATGTTCTCCAAAATATATTACTACAGTTAATAGTATCTTGATGAGTGCTAATAAGTTATTAAGTTCCCTCAATCAGAAACATCTTCTTAAACTATCGCGGTTATATTTACAATATTTAAGAGCTGGTATTCCTATTCAGTTTAATGCATCTTTTTTCCAAACCTTTTCCCCGCCACTCGTAGCGTCAGCTCCTGACTTAGCTTCTATTTTCAATTTACCTCGTCCATCTAAATTTTACTCCGGTACTGCATACCAGCAGCCCAATAGCAAATGTACCCCTTGTACTTCTCCTACTAGTAATATTGCTGTTGTTAATTTATCTTCTATTTCACTTTCCAATACTGATATATTGCTTTTACAAAAAGGATTATCTTTTGCCCCAACTCCCAAATTTAATCGCCTTAAATTTGTTTCTGATGGCGTTAAATTTTGCCGTAATTTAAGATGGCGTTACTATTGGCATACTAAATCTTCTCAGCCTACTTCAAATGTTACTCCTTGCCTTCTCAAGTTTCGTTCTCCCTCCAAACTTGAACCTCCATCTTTACCTTCTAGCCATCCTTTAGAAATGTTTATTAACAGATTTTTAACTTCGATCAGTGATTCTACATTTCTAGATAAGATCATTCCTAAAGACAACTTAACTTTACGTGAGAAATCAGCACTTAAAAGATTATCTAATAATCCTGATGTTATTATCCTTCCAGCTGATAAAGGGTCCTCAGTAGTACTACAGGACATTTCGTCTTACAATGCTGAAGCTTACCGACAGCTTGAGAATGTCACTTATTATGAACTATTGTCTTCTGACCCAACTGTCAAGTTTAATGAAGAAATAGCTTCTTTTATTACTTCTTCTGGTACAGCAGAAGGACTTAGTTCCCAAGATATCACTCTTCTTACTCCTCATGTCCCTCGTACTCCCACCATATATTTTCTCCCTAAAATTCACAAAGAGAACTGTCCAGGCCGCTCGATTCCCCTACTGAACGTATTTCCGCTCTAGTAGATTGTTTGTTACAGCCTTTTGTTACTTCTAGGCCATCCTATATTAAAGATTCCTTCCATTTTTTGAGTTTGCTTAAGAAAGTTGACCTTACGGCACACTCTGATATACTTCTTGCCACTATTGATGTGACGTCACTCTACACTAACATCCCCCATCATGAAGGATTAGCTGCCGTTAAACATTTCTTGAACTCTCGAGCACCTCCTCATATCCCACCCACAGATTTCATTTGCCATCTTGCTTATCTGGTCCTCACTCGCAATGCGTTTAGTTTTGATAATAAACATTATCTACAAATTAAAGGTACTGCGATGGGCACCAGAATGGCACCTTCTTATGCCAATCTTTTTATGGCTCGCTTAGAGGAGGAATTTCTTAAGTCAGAACCTTTGGCACCATTATTATGGTTGAGATATATTGATGATATATAGGTGCTTTGGACTCATGGCTCAGAATCTCTCGAGCAGTTCCTTACTAATCTTAACTCCAAGTTTTCAGTTAAGTTCACTTCTTCTGTCTCTCCCAATGCTGCTACTTTCCTAGACATTGATATTTCTTTATGCAATGGCTCTTTCCTTACGTCTGTTCAGGTCTAGCTTCTTGCCATTGAAAAACTTGCAGTAGTTCGAAATATAGCAATTTCAAGTGTGACTCTTTCTCTGTGTTTTATCTTTATCTACTTTTATTATTAATGTTAATTTGTTACATTGTTAATAGTGTTTCTTTATTTTTATTTTTCATACATATATATATATATATATATATATATATATATATGCTTCTTGCCATTGAAGAACTCGCAGTAGTTCGAAATATAGCAATTTCAAGTGTGACTCTTTCTCTGTGTTTTATCTTTATCTACTTTTATTATTAGTATATATATATATATATATATATATATATATACATATTTGCAAAACTTATAACGAATTCTAACCATAATATTGGCATGGAAGATGAAAAAATGTATTTTATAGTATTTCTTAATCAGATATTAAAACATAATATAAAGTTTGTCATATGATTCTGTTTATATTATCACAATATAGCCATAGGACCTATGACTCCCCATATTGTAATTTGTATTACATTACTATAGGTATAAATAACATTGCAGAAAAAGCCGGCAGACTGTGGAAATGCAGAGGCCACATAGGTTGCAGATGATTGATGGACGTATAAGATCACCATGTGGGACACACGCTTAGGCAAACGACACAGAGGCAGGCCAAGAAGATAGAGACTTCTACGCGGCACAGACGGCCCACAATGGTCCATAATAGAAAGAAGAGGAATACATGGAAAACCATTGAATGTCAACTTCGCAACGAGTGAAACTTGATGAACAAAAGTGTAACATAAAGGAAAATAAACTATTGTAACAACCCTAAAGCGAAATGACTCATCACATTAGCAAATAAGAGTTACCTTCTTGTAGGAGGCCTTTGCCCTTCTTAGAGATATTCGGGTTCATCATCATCATCATCATCATCATCATCATCATCATCATCATTATTATTATTATTATTATTATTATTATTATTATATAAGCAATGCTTAATATGTGACAAATAGGTGAGTCAAATTAATGCATAAAGCTTTCAAGACAAGAGATGTTATCTCCCACGCTATTTAAACAAATATTCTTGAGGCCATAGAGGGTTTACAGAGTTTTTGGAGAGAGGGAGAGAAACTCAAATAGACATGTTTTTAGATATTTCCTGCTTCCTAAAAATAGATTCATTTAATGTATATGAAACAATGAAAAGATGCATATAAGGAGAAAGATATGAAACTTATAATGTTATTTTCACTCCCACTCAAGTAGCACAAAAGTATTTAATTTTTATCTCTAGATAAATGAGAACTGCATCTCACGTGCAATGCTGTCACTTATTTTTGCAAGACCTGAACAAATGCTGGCTACTCGATGCCGTGTCAAGCGTCAGGGTGCCACACATAAATCTAATGACAACACGCAAGAGGTAATACAGTATCTGACGGAGCATTCTGCGACATTGCATGAAATTTTGGGGTATATTTTCGTGGTGGATAGTGAAACAAAATTTTCCTTTACGAACAATGACGTAGTGTTTGTAGAAATAGTTCTTTCACACTAACCGTACGTAGCATATAAGTTGGAAAGGAATAATAAGACTTGAAAAAATGGCTGGGATCTTCAGTCTTCTGTGCTGACTCCCTAACCAACTGAGCTGCTGTTCCAAGCACCGAGCCGCGAACTTCTCTCACCAGATTCTACAAATCCCGGAGATCTACCTAAATGTTTCTCTATTCTGAGATATTTTATGAGGGACGACTTCTAATGATACGAAAATTTAAACCCGGTATTCTAGTTTAATCATCAACTATATACGGGTTTATTTGTGTACAGAAACTGTTCTTTCACACTAGAAGTGTGCAGGACATTAGTTAGAAAGGAAGAATTCGGGCTACGGCCGGCCTTCAGTTATTCGAATCCCGGCCGTAGTCCAAAGTTTTTCAAATCTGATTCTTTCATTCCAATGCCTCAGTAGTCGTGCAAAAATCTGCTCCACATTATAGGTTTCAATGACAGCGATGGGTTGAGGTTCATCCAGAACGCACTCGTCTTACACATTGCAGAAGCAACGTTCTCAAGCAAAAAACCGGGGATTAAACAAATCTACTTTCCAAACACATTTTCCATTGTGTGATATATATTAAGTTGTTTGAATTTAAATTTCGTAACTATTCGCAATTTCATAATTTAAGTCACCTTTGAAGTTAAGCAGCTCCATTGCCTTAATTGTTATGGATAATGTTCTTCAAGATTACAGAGCAATTGGCTACAGAATCATGAACCAATGTCTGATAACTTTTCTAATAATGTTTAACGCCCGTTATTACTGCTGAAGCACCACAGGCGGTAGACACTGATGAAGCATGATAGAAATGATAAATTGGGAAAGGATATATCAGTGCCTAGTTTAATATAACTATCTTCCTATAATTGCAATCTCTGTTTATACAAAAAGGGAGTATAAAGTTTAATTACATATTTTCTACCATAAATATTATGGTTTCGCCTCTGTCTATCTTTGGAAAGTCTCTATTTTTGTATGTATAAGTACAAACTTTCATTTTATTTTAGCACATTCTTTCAATCAAACATTCTAACTAAAGTTTAAAAAGCGGAAATTGAGTAAATGTTTTACAAAAAAAAATAACTAGAGTTGTTAGAAAAAGTAAGTATTCTTCCCATCCAAGGTCTGAGTATTAATTTTCCCGTTACGAAGCAATGATTTTCAGAAATGCTGACCTATCCATCTCTTCCTTGGACGTCCTATTGATCTAGATCCATTTGGTTTGTATTGAAATACATATCTTAGATAGTCTGCCGTCTTCCATTCTATTCAGATTGCCTTTCCATTTCTTTCCGTATTATTGAGTTTCCTCAGTAATATTTTGGAATCCAAGTTGTTACAATATAATCATTTCTGAAGTGATCTCTTCTAGTCACTCCTATAATAGACTTAAAATCTCATTTGAGTTGTCTCAAGTCGTTCTTCATTTTTTGTTAAGGCCCCATGATTCACTACCCTACATTGACATAGGTTTAAGCACAGTATTATAGAGTTCTAATGACATTTCTTTTCTGAAATTCCTTTTTAAAATTCATAGATATAATTATATCTTTGAATGGGTTTAACTACTTCCTATTTTTTTAAATTACTTATTTCACAGCTTAAATATTTAAAGGATCTCACTTGTTCTATAGTCTGATTTTGTGTAACTATTTTCGTTCCTCTAATATATTTTCCTTCAAAAGCTACTGCTTTAGTTTTATCTATAGAGGTTTGCATATTGTTTGTTCTGTAATATCTGATAGCATCTTGGAAGTTATTTAGAGGCCATCTTATGTATCAGAAATTAAAACCTGGTCATCTGCATATATTAGGGTTCCCATTTGTTTATTGTTGCCGATTTTGATTCTAAAAAGCATGTGTTGTTTAAATTATAAAATATTCATTGTTGTAAGCCGCTTCTTAATAGATAGTCATTTACAGTGGCTCGAATTACACGGAACATTGAATAAGGAGATTATTCTATATTGTAGTATTAAATGCCGTTTCTATAACTTTAAAATAGTCATATTTTACACTACAATTAAAATTATAATTACACTTAGGAAATAAAGTAATAAACATAACAACTCAATTTATCTCTTGAAATAAAAGTATTATAGAGAGAATGACACAGAATAGATCAAAGAAAAAAATAACAAAAAATAAAATTTATGGTAAAACGTCCTATATCTGCTATTACCTTGGTGCAATTATTTGATGTTTTACAGTAACACACAATATTAATTATAAAATATTATATTTTTATAAAAAGTGTAAAGCAAAGGACAGGATGAATCATTCAGAGAATGTTTACTAAATGAACACTAAAAAGGTTTTATCTAGATATTTCAACGAAAGTAAATACTACAGGACTCTTTTTAAAATGTAATGCAATAATATTTTATCGAGAAGATGGTGGTTCAAACGGAAAAAAACAGGTATAAACGCAATACGAACATTCGAAATAATGAAATGCACTAGTAAAGCTTTCTAACTAAATAGAGCTTGAGTATAAACAGGATAAAGATTTTTGACAAAAGCCGAAAGTCATAATAAACTCCTTGCCAAAATGTAGCTCACTTAAACGCATTTCTTAACAACAGTAGACTTACAGAAATTTATTTGATCATCCAATTTTTTGTAATTAATTCTTTGTTATATAAGATATTATTTATAAATTTATATTTCTATATATCTTGAAGAAAATGTCTTCGCACACCAAGGTCTGTTTTCATAATTACATATTAATTATAATAATTATAAAGTGTAATTTTTGTGCTATGTGGCATAACAGAGGAAGTAAAAACTACCACCTCCTACGCTACAGAAAACCATAATATGCTTAATTTTGGCCTGTATTCCCATATCTTAAAATAATTTACATGGTATCTTAATTAGCTTTAGAAGGCTTTTGAGATTATACCAAGACGACTTTGGGATAAGCTAAAGTACAAGTTTCAACTTATACCAGTTTCTAGCGACTCTTTGAACTAAAATAACTTCCTGCTACCTTATAGCCTGTATTTCTGAGACATACTCACACGTTCTAAGTGCATGTTCTCTCCTCTTGCTGCTGTCTCTAAAGCTTAATTTACATTAGAAATTGTCACCTACAGACCGTACATTGAATTTTAAAAATTGAATATAGTAGTTCACCATTGCATATAAGTCACTTTATCACAACACAGAAAATTGGCACTGTTTTAGAATGAAGTTTGATTGTTCCTTTATTTTTATTATTGAACGTGATTAAGTTGTTGAATAGTTGCTATTTTATTTTAATAAATGTGGATTTTGTAGTCATTAGTTGGCCACTTTTTGTCCAGAAATTACTTCTTCTGAGTCTAAAATGTTCTAATTTTTAAAGAGACGAGTTCCAAATTAGACTTTTAAAAATTGAAAGTTATTACGTTGATCATAGAATTAATATTTTATTTAACAAAAAAATAATAAAACATCGGATAACAAAAAAATCCCAGTTAATTACAAATAATAGATTAAAACAAGTCAAATCTGGGTAAAACCCACACTCCTAAACTTCTTAATACTTTAGCTCTGCTGTGTTGAAATTGTGGTAATGTATTTAGAAAGTTTAGTGAAAGATGATTACGAAGGTGAATCATAGAATTTTATACGTTGATTTTTTTGTGTTGAAGTTTTATTGTTTCTGCTAGGAATTACGAGTGTTGAAAAGCTTCCAAATAGCATTTAATAAAACACTCCTTCCAGAAACTTAGACCAAAAAGGGGGAAATACATTTGCTTATCTATGTGGAAGGTAATAAAATAAAGCAAAACTAATGCGAACGATGGCATGAAGGACGCGTTTAAATAGTTTAGCTGTCCTAGAGAATTACAGGAGATGAGCTTGTGAAAATAGAACACTCTAATCTAATAATATAAGCAAAGTTATTGTCAGTTTATTGCCTTTAGAATCTAATTACTACTATGTGAATAATAGGGTTGATTCCTATGGCTCATTTCTAGGTCAACATTTATATTTCATGACAATTTCAATGTATGAAAGGAGGCATAATTGCCGTGTATGTAGTTTCAAGTTCTTACATTGTTACATTACGTTAAAGTAGCTGTTGAAACTATAAGTGTTTGACTCACTAAGAAAAAACACTACGTCGAACTAAGAGTTGTGACTAAATACCTGAAAATTAAGTAAATATCTCCTACTGAAATACAGTAAGATTAGTAAAAAGATTGTGTCAGGAGTTAAAATATAGTCGATCGCCCTGATATAAAATGAGCATGGCTGTCGTCCATGGAAAATTGTCATAATATGAATTAGAGTTGCTAGAGCGACGAGTAACTATCGCGTATGTAGCAGAGGAAACAGTATTTCATACCAAACTGTGTATGTATGTACAGAGCCTTCATTTGGACAAGTGGCCGGCTTAACGGGGATTTTCCTGTCCTGTTTCTAACCGTTTCTGTTCCCCCCCCCCCCCCCTTCACTTTTCGCCTCCCTGTGTGTTGACGCGAAATCTTCGGCTGTACAGGAGTTGAACATTGAGAGGCTACATGTTTTAGTGTTATAGCATGTTAGTGCTGTTATAATGGCAAAACGTCCGTATAATTTCACAGAACCTTCATGTATGATTCCTATGTGAGAACAAACTAAGTAGGGAAGTGAGAAAGCGGTTTATAGACAGAGTCCCTGTTGTTCATGCGCGTCACAGAGAAACGGTTCGTAATCTTGTGAACAGATTGATAAGAAACAGAAAGCAAAATGCCGTGTTCTTACAGAGGAAAAACTCGATGACATCGGAGAAAAATTAGAACAAAATCCAAAGAAAGCTCCGAGAAAGCTTGCACAGGAATCAGAATTTTCGCAAACCTCGGCTTGGAATGTTACTAAACTTTTAAAATTAAAATCCTATAAGGTAAATAAGTTCAGATTACAACACGCGATAATGCGGATAGAGTTAATTTCTGCAATTGGATGTTGGATAATGTTAATGTTCGCTATATTGAAGAGTTTTTAACTATTTATTTTTTTTTACAGACGAAACATGGTTTTATTTACATGACCACGTAGCCGCACAAAACAATAGATACTGGCGTGCACACGAAATGCCATTGGTGTTTGATGTGCTGTAGAAAGCTATGTGCTTGAATTTAAGGGGTTATAAATATTCGACTCCGCCGGCAAACAGAATGCTTCCCGGTGTCAACAAATCCCCATTAGCCGGCCACGCGTCCAAACGAGGGTTCTGTATACATAATATTGTAACTAAGTAATTAAAAATGAAAAATAACTGCAAGATTAGTACCTCCTATGCTAATACCTATTTAAAAATGGTTGAGAGTCAGCATTTAATATCTTTTCGGGTTGACAGACAGAAAACTCTTGACAGATTGTGACTATGCATGAAAAATAGCCCAGCACTATTATACTGAAACCAAAATGCAAAATAAGGAATATAAACATAAGGAATCCCACCCGTAATAAATCCAGAATGCAACCATCACCAAACATGATCATATATTTTGTTTCTTTTTAGGGAGGATGAAAAGAAACTAATTTTTAGAGAGAAGCCACAATAAAGGGTCATTGTGAAGCAAATGTAATTTTAAAATTATAAGATGGAATTAATGAAAATCATAGCGGAAATATGAAACGATGTCATGACAAATCTTCAAGCTACAAATGTTGTACTGCAACGGCTACTTGAAAAATTCCTACTTACTCTTTAGATCAAACTCCCAGCGGTTTCAGGTTTTCCCCAAAACCTTCAAGTCGTGGAGATTGTAAGTAAACGGTGTGCAGAGGTTAGACAACCCTCCTTCCAGTAAGCTGCAAACATTTTTAGGGAGAGGAACGAAACTCTTTTCCGAAACACGTGTCATTTCAATCTAACTCAAATGTTCTACCATTTTGGTGAAGGCTAATTAATTCAGATGCTATATTGATTCCCCCAGTCGTCATGCAAGCATTAGTGGCCTTTTACTGCCAGAAGATCCACTTATCTACGTATTTTATCTAATCAAATTATTTTATCTAATCAAATCGTGGTATATTACATCTGAAGTAAAAAGGAAAATATTCTATTTCAGCAGTTGCATCGATTTTTGCAGCGAAAGAGAATTATTTAGAACAAGTAGATACAGGATGCATTCCATTGATATTTAACTTAATATATTCATGCTGCTATAGCTAAATTTATTTTCTCTACGTATTATTGTTCGTGTCTGCATAACTCTTTACTTTTTCATGTAATTCAATATACAAATAATATATATATATATACACATATATATATATGTATATATATTATGCTATTCTAGTAAATATTGACAAATAACAAAGTCGGTCCTGTTGGTCTTTGGTAACCATAATAGACCCAAAATTACTCGTACAAACCCGACCAGGATCAATGAATTATTTTATAGCGTAAAAATCTTAAGTATACTTTCCTTTGAAAGGGAAGATTAAGAGCTCTTAATCCCCTGCCATAGATTTAGGACACTGAAAGAACCTCAAGTCTGAAAGAAGAGACCTTTAAACAAAATTCAATGGGGAGATAATGACCAAGTCTTTAAAGTGCGTCCTTAAATTGAACAAAAACCTGAAAAATAATTTTGTAATTTACATATCAGGAAGCAAAATTCAATAAATAACGCAAGTGTTTAAGCACATTTTAATAAATGTTCTACAGGATTATAATATCTTCTAATAATTTGCCACCGTTCGTCTTTATATTTTAATAATCAGTGTAATCATGCACTTAATTTGGAACATTTATTTTAAGGTAATTTATCTCATTTTCCTTTGCTTACTTCTTGCTGCAAAAATTTTATATATTGTTATATTTTCTCCAGATTTGCTCCTGATAGTTTGATTTAAATACAAATGGCACCATAGATGTTAAATGTAAACTGCAACACAAATTATATTAGCTGTTCTCTAATATGTAGCCTATTTATTTATTTCTGGAAACGAAATTATGCAAAAAATAGCAGCTGGCTAATTGAATTCAATTATGGTACAAAGAAAAGAAAGGATTTTTACATGAGTTATTAGAACATTAATATATATATATATATATATATATATATATCAGATACACTTTTACTTCATGTAACATAAACTAAATGAACACGGGTTTGTATGCACACAGAAAAACAGGCAGTAGTTACACGCTCCAGGAAATGCTAAAAAAACTTGCGACAATGAATGAAAGAAAAGTTCCTGCTAAGCTATTTTATCCTCCCTTTCAAATGAAATTCAAGGCATAATTCCTTTATTGTTGATTGTGCACATTTTTACAGATTTTTAAAAATTAGGTTCCTATTCTAATAAAGAATTTATTTGCGTTCTTCTTATGTTAACAGAAATTCGGCAGTTAGTGTCTCGTCCAACGGAGTACTCATTTAAGTATAAAAAATGTCTTGTTTTCGCTAACTGACCCTTATGAGGTGACTTCATTGATTTTTCCGCTATTTTATTTACGCAGCTAAAACGAAGATTTTTTTCAATATTTAAGGACCTCACTATAAGCTTTTTGACACCTGATAGACAAAACCTGAATAATATGTTTTATTTTCATGACATGTAATTTTAGCAATTTTTAATTTGTTAATAAATTTGTAAGTAATGTATATATTTGTTTCTTGCTATAGTTCATTATATAAACTTCAGAAGATACAGGACTTTAAAACTTTAATTTTGGAACTTAAATTCATGGCGTTTACTAGTTAAAAATAAGTAACATTCTCTTATTTCACCAAATGTTTCTTTTAATTTAACCACTATCCCTATATTAGTTAGTTTAACATTTACGCTTAAATTTTTGTAGTATTATCGCCAAGTAATACTCAACGAATACTGAAAGCAGGAAAATCATATATTGAATTGATAGTTTTGTTTCAATTAGTTATTGTTGAACACATTCGGCGCTACCCCTACAAGTTTTAAAAAACACTAGTAAAACTATAAAACCATTTGTTGGAATAAACTTGTTTAATTATTAAAAAATGGCTATATATTTTACGGCATATTTTATGATTTTTAATCTGACTTATTCTTGTCATAAAAAGTATTTTCAAAATTATTATAAGCTCCCTCCCTATACTTAGGAGATAAAAATTAACTATAGTCAAAAGTCTCTATTTATTAGGTACATTTAAGTCGCTCTTTAACGTCTCAGGTCCATTCAATTAAGAGCGTAAAACTGTCGATTTTACTGAGGCTTCTTCTTTCAGGTTTTACGTTCTTTTATATGCCGTATATCTACGACACAGGCTCCACGGCTTTACTTCCCTTCCGAAGGAAGCCCCACTTAGAATGTTTACGCGCGAAAAAAATTCATCGACCCTGCGATCTAAACTTTAGGCCAGTATTTGTAATCACATACAAAGAAGCAGCACCATGAAAATGTTATTGCTTCATTTTGTTTTATGGCTGATGGATAATTCGTGAGTTTGCATTATTTTTTCGCAAATGGAGATGCTAATTGCACAAACATATGCGTTAGTGTAACTTATTTGTGCCTTGAAAAATGAAAAGTGAAGTAAAATATTTATTTTGATTTTGCCACCTGAACTCATTGTTCCACAAGATACGTGATACCTCGACAAGTCTTAGAAGACAAAACGACACAGTTTGCATTATTTAAGTCAAATGGAGAAATTGGAGGAAATTCCAGCTGCTTTTGAAAACTTAGCATTCCTGGTTTTTTTTTAATTGGAATTGCTCACAAAATAATTTAAGGATAGAATAAATTAATATTTTAATTTAAATTTGGAAAGTGCTAAATCAAATTAAGCAGAACACAAATTCAAATTAAAGGTCTTAAAAACATAACTAAATTATAAGACGAAAATGTGAAACTGAAACAGAATTATCTATGAGGACGGGAGAAGTCACTAAAGTAACTTGATCTCAAAAATGTAGTAATTCTAATGGACTTTAAACTTTCACGTGCTTTTTAAAAATGAAGTCCATTGACACAATATTTTGAACGTTAATTAATACAATTAATAAATATAAACTAGCAAATTCATCCACGACGAAGAAATTTTTATTTTTTATGCGTTTTGTATGTCAGTATACGATAAACACAATAGTTTTTGTAGCTTTATGACTTAATATTGATCGAAACTATATTAAGGATTTCTTATGAAGTAGGCGTATTCTATATTTAGAATAATGCTGATAGCAGAATACTGTGTTTTAAATAAAAAATGAAATAAAAACATTATGTGATGAGACTAATACAAAAACATTTCAACCTCCTGAGGTGCCTCAGTAGTAAAAACGGGCGTTAAACACTACTCAAAAAAAAAAAAAAAAAAACATTTCAAAAGAGTATGACAGACGCAAATAGTCAAGATTACTAAATCATGAACATATAATCGGTAGGTCTCCGGTTTGAAAGAGCCAGAACCGTCATTATCGAATATTTTCCTAGTTTTTCTCAGTATTCATCAATAACAAATACCGGGAAAGTACTATAAACCTGGAACGCACTGGTCTTCCCAAAAACAAGTATTTTCCAAAAGTATCGTTTTATATCGTTAATTATCATTCTCTATTATCCTTATAGTGATGACACTATAATAAAATCTGGTATTTAGTATTTTAAACAATCTAATTATGATTTTATGTGATTTATGTAATGTTTTTTTCCCTAAATGAATGGACAAATACAATTAAATTTAAATAAGAAAAATTTTCAGAAAAAAATACAATATAAACTTGTTATATTTTCCAACATTTTTGGGATGAAAATAAAACATTGTTATACTATTATGAATAGTATGACCCCCTTGTATAATTTTAAACAACTTTCTTTTGAGCCATATAAAATATGTTCAATATGTTTAAGACCTTCTCTTATAAATAAACTTACATTTCCCTAAAGTTGTTTAATTTCTTAACTCAATATCAAAATCATAATTTTGATAGAAATATTTTTTTTTTCTTCAACATGAAGTTTCAAAATTCAACATATTAATTTTCACTGGTTTTTACAGAAACACAAGGAAACTGGAATAAATAATTAGTTTCTTTGCATTTAAACATTACATTTTTACTTTACTAGATGTAGGAGAAGTGCTTCATTTACATTCCGGCAATGTCTAAAGAGTAACACAAACACTAACCTTATATGGTTTTAGTTATTTTTGATGATATACAAATGTATACATTCCTGATGTGCATGTTTTCTGTCGCCATATCTTATCAGCAGCAGAATTTCACTTCTTTCTTTCTCTCTTGAAAGTGAGTTTATATTGATTTTAACAACATATTTTTCAGATAATATAAAGAAGGCAATAGGATTCCGTTTGAAGTGTTTTTCCGTAGTATTATAAATTGCACATAATCAGGATATCAGAATATTATTCACAAAATAACGAAATATAAATGTACCAAAGTTCAGTACGTTTTCTAAAAGATGAAGACATCGGTACTGCCCTTCACTGGCAGGAGAGTGTCCATAAAACGACGATAAATGCGTCATCACGTTCTTGTAATTGTTGTACCGAGAAAGTTGTGTAGCCTTGCTGAACGCTTTTAAATTCCTGTTTCTTGTGACAAACGAGTAAGAGACTTCTATGGGGTATTTCTAATCTCGCGCCCTTCTTCTGTGAAAATATAACCTTGCCATGTAAAGAGCCCGTGGTATGCACTTTATCTACAGTGCTGCTAATAGTAAAATTGTCCCGGAATTGCTTTTCTGCTACAAGGCCTTATTTTATTGTACCTCTCATATTAAATAACATGTTCTTTTCACTTTATTTTACTAGCTGAAGTGAAAGCTGCTGACATTGTATTTTAACCGTATCAACCTAGAATCGGCGAGGACAAGTTTTGGGGCACAGCGAACTGCGGAATTAAGAGAGAATTCAGGGTCTACAGCGAGATTGTAAAATCAAAGTAGTCAAGTAAGGGCTGTGAAGAATTATTCACAGAAACCAAACTTTAATTAGGGCATTAATTAGGGAACAAGACATGGATATCCAAATTAAGAAAGGGACTAGAAACAATAGGGATAGGTTTCATTTGCATAGCGGGCCAGAGGAACAGAAAGATCGCATGGAGGAAGCTTAAGAACCACTTGAAGTACAATTGGGGCTAAAATTGCAATGGGGGATGAAGCAGTACAACAAAACAGGAACTAAACTCTAGACAGAATATGAAATGAAAATTTATCCCATCTGTGAGGAGGGAAAATCATAGACACATATTTCGGCTGAATGTAAAGGTAGGGCACAATAAAGGAAAAAGTATCTACCACACTCCTTAATAGTATCGAAAAGAGGAAGATGGTCATTTTGGAGCTTTGCTGGTATTCAAGGAAGGAGGGGAGAGAAAGTGAGACAATTCAGATCTGAAAAGGTGATAACCGGGGAGGAGGTTGGGGGAATTGATTAAATCCAGCTGTATGTCATTCATAATAAGATTTCTTTATATTTTTTCTTTTTTTTTCATATTTTTAAAAAGTGTTCTTCTGGTACTTTTTATTTTACTATATTTTTGTTTATTTGTTATTTATTTTTGTTTTTATAGCTGAATATTTACGTTTTATATCTTATTGTGGATAACCAATGTAATATCTTGCGCTAAATCAAACATACCAAGTGTATCATAAAAGCACGTTGGAGCGTGTGCCTCGCTTGGTTTGGGTTAGACGCGTAACAGGCAGAGAGGGTACGAGAGTCTGCCTTATTTGTGCGGAGAAATAATCTTAGGAACATATTCTGTCGCACTGCAAGGGAACGGAAGAATGGAGAAAGGAATTAAAAAATTATCTACCATCCCAGTTTGTTAGCGGGGGAGAGGGTATTGGCAATGTTGGACTTTGCTGCAGATAGAAAGGAGGAGGGAGTAGATAAATTTGTAACAAAGTGAGACATCTCAGATCGAAAGAGTAAGACAACCGAGAAGGGAGGTAGGGGAACATGGGTCACAATATTTTTGGGGGTGGGGAAATACTTATACATATAAGAGAGGGAGTGGATTTTAATAACTTTTATATTGTTTTCTGTTGTTTATTTTACTTATATGTTAAAACAATTTCGCTATTATGATATATATATATATATATATATTGTTTTTAAGAGTTAAATATTGTGCAAGGACCCATGCGACAGGGAGGAGTTAGATTTGTAACATGTATATTTTATAAATACTACCACTATCACTACTACTGCTGTTGAAGTTGTTTTGTATTGGTGCTACTGTAATAAATGCATTCTTACTACCACTACATATCAAGTGACAAGCACAAACAGATCGGGGATGGCTATCAAAAGCATTTGTAAGAAGTTTTGAAATCGCACTATATGCAAATATCATAGTTCTTTTAAATAAATCAGTGTTTATTATTGTTTATAAAACGAGCCAGATTTATCAAGAAATTACGTTATTAAAATTGAGAAAAACATTTATTTAAATGACTGCTGTAATTTTTATTCTTTTTCAGAGTTCTTTCAAAGTTTCAACATTTTAGTCAGTCTGGAGTCCGGTGTGTAAACAATCTCAGCTGTAAGATCTTCAGTTGAGCAACAAGTGTTGCCCCAAATTCGCTCTCCCCTGCCCGCCAAAGATATGTAGTTGCAGCTGACATAATGAGCCTAACGCGGCAGTGATAATGAGTCCCATAATGAAACCATCCATAAGTTATCCGTTCGCGTGGCGTGGCGCGGTGCGGTTCGAACACAGATCCCCGCAGTCGATATCCATCCCCCAACATGATGGTCACCACGGCGGCGGCGGCTGGACCTGTGCACGCCGTCGACAATAGTCGATGTGCCTCCTCTTTCAGAGAGCCAAATACATTTAGATAGTGCAGTGGCACTCGGCGATTTTCAATGGTTTCCAGTACTTTTAACTGCACACTTTTCTCTCTCCGCCGCCCGGCCTTTGAAGTTTCGCGACATAATCGCATTCTCATGGTGGTGCATCAAACGCGCTGCAACTAAAAAGGGAAAATGTTTTATCGTGCACCAGTCATCTTCACGCTTGGAAGGCACCATGGAGAGCCATGCATTTGGTTTTCGTTCGTATATGAAACTAAAGCCGTAAGTCATACATTTTGTTCATCATCAAAGAGCTCTAAAAAGGGTGCATGCTTTAGCTGGTCAAATCTGTGCATATATGAAGCGCATTTTTATTAAAACCAAGTTGGTAAAATGTGATAACCATCACCATAGTAACCAAAAACTATTACTGTCTTCTATTCTATAAGAACTTTTAAACATGAAAAATGTAAAACTATTTAATGAACACTATAAACTGTAAGCTTGATACTAAAACCTAATATTTTAAAGAAGGTGTAACACTGTTTTTCCATACACCCTCCTTCTACCATTATATGCAGCGGTAAACAAATTTAATGCATCATCTGGTTGTGGACAGGATTGTATATCAGCTACCCCAGTTATTCCCAAACTACCTATACTATTTCAAACGCTATTTTCTTTCATTATACTTTCTAAACATAAACTACTTTGCTCATCATAAAATCAATGGTACAATTATAAACAATTCTTGAACAATATATAGTAAACTTAGAGTGGCAAGCCAGTCAGCTATTTGAAGTTATGACTTTGATCGCACTAATGTCAGTGAGCATTTTGGCAGTTTCACGAGAATATAGGCGAACGTACAGCTTCAAAAAGTTATACAGTGTCAATTGAAAAAAAAAACGTGTGATGAAACTATTAATGCAATGAATATATTTAATATATTATAGACTAGAATTAGACATAAGTTTTCAAATAACATGAAGTCAGCTATTATTGATAAATATTTACAACCATTCTTGAAAATAAAACGGAAAAAATATTACAATCTTCCGGTAGGTGAAACACTCTAAATTGTTGGATATCTTACTGAGCCATGATAGCAAATTAGGAATATAGAACTTTAGAAGAAAAAAGGACTGAATCATATGCCAAGTTCTTAAAAAAAGTAAGGTTCTAGTACTTCTATATTGTTTGTAATGAAATTTATCGTGTTATGAATTGATATTCAGCAATGTGTTTTAATTAATAAAATATTTTTCAGTATTAAACAAGAAACAGTGGACATCCTACTTGTCTTATTCATTTTGTTGTACTTGTCCGGTGCTGCGGCTCCAAGTGTGTAAAACTCTAGTGCCTGAGCTATACTGGTGTGATAAATCAATTAAAAACGGCCGCAACCAAATTATGTATGTGTTATTTTATAAAAATAGATAAAAAAGCATAACTTAAAATAAATCTATATATACGATCCCACAAATCATAATTTTATATTAAAGTACTATAAAAATAAAAACACTCGGCCACAAGCTCAAAGATGAAAGTAATTCTATAATTGTTTTATATAAGTAAAAGTAAAATTTTGGGTGGGTTAATTGTACCAACTTTCATTCATTAAAACAGTTCTCTTGTGAGTTAAATAGAGAACAAGATTCAAATAGTACACTGAGTGGTCTTAAAATAAAAGATGTTTCTTTGATGTAGAAATTAATTCAATAATTGAGAAAATAGCTGGAAGAAAGCCCATACCTCAAAGCACTATTTTGAGAAATTATTTATCAAAGTTTTACATAACAAATGACACTATCTATAATATCAGATTATTTACAGTATAATTTAAAACAATGCTGTACCCAAGTACTTTAAAATGAGTATGACGATGTGCCCCTTTTATAGAGTACCTTTAATGGATGGAGTGGTAGATTAATAACAAATCTCATGGTTAAGGTCTTCACGGCTGGCGTTGTAATTTGAAAAGTGTACAATATACAGGCTTGTTGGCCAGTGTGTTATGGAAACCGACGTTTCGCCGAAAACTGCGAGAATGTGCAAAATGTCTGATATTATGCACTATAAAATAAATTTAATCTTAAATGTAAACAATTAAAATGCATTTGAAACAAATAACTTCCCATGAAAAAATCACAAATTATTTACAAGAAAAATATACTTCAACATAAATAATGTTTTCACCTTCTTTTAAATATTTCGGAAAGTTTCTTTATTCAGAAAACGGCTGATATCCAAGGAAAAAAAGCGTTAACATCCTTTACTTTAACAAAATTTTAGTAGTAACCATACTTGTCTGCTAAACCCAAGATCGCGGGTTCAGAACCTCATGCTTGAAAAAAAGAGGACTCTGCGCAAAATTTGTCGACCGTTTCACGACCTGAATTGAATGGGACACTGATGACCTGAAATGTTAAAGAGCGTCCATAAATAAACCATATAAAAATCAAATTTTATTTAAACATTAAGGAACATCAAAGAGGTCAAAATATTTTGGATGATTTTTCTCCAAATAACAAAACTGTTCATAAAGTTCTGTGCATGTTTGGTCAACAATTAAAGGCTGTGTTCTTTTACTTTATTCGTAGATACTTTTAACACCTTTGTTGCTGGAAACATATGAAATAAAGTCGTTACTCAGCACCAGTCTTTTCTTATTCCAGTGATGCGAGAGATACAGGGGTTGACACCTGCAGTTACAATATTGGAGAGTAAATTTCTCAAGTTTCCGCGATATATTTCTTTGATATTCCTGGCCTTATTTAGCAAAGTTCCGGTGATTAACAAATATTCGTCTTTTTTTTTTCTATTTCATTTAATTTGTTACCCATTGCACTAATGATTTTACCCAACACTTGAAGTCACTCACCGCTGCAAACTATACGTTTTTACGTTAGCCATATTACCAGATCAGGAATCGGAAAAATGTGAGAGATTTTTTTTTAAAAAACCAACTACAATACGGAACATTAGAAATCACCGCTTTGAATTCCAAACCAAACTTTGCAATAATGTTAAATGGTGGATATTAGTTTTGTTAGTTGAAAAAAGGATCCTGGGACTACACTCTCAATTAAGTTAATTTTTTTTTAATACATTAGAACAAAAATTTCCACAGAAGCAAAGGTAGAAGCAGTGGAGAGAAGATCATGTAATTCTAATTAGATAAAATATTTAATTTAAAAGATAGTTCTAATTAGATGAAGTGTTTCATTTAAAGATAAATGTTTGGCCAACAAAGGAGGCTTATTTAATTTTAAAATATGAAGAAAGAACACAGTAATAGATGGTTTTCCCCATTTTCTTAATTTACAAGCTACTCCCTTTCATAATAAAGAAAAAAATCTTTTATTTTTATATATTTTCCTGAGGTTACAGTTTGATTGGATCATTTCGTACACATATTTTAGCGATTTCATAGGGCAGAAATCACTTGGGTGGCATAGCTGTAGGTGAGCTAGGAATTATTTTAAATCATACATTGCTCCAGCGCCACGGAATATGCTATTATGTTAACAGGCTGTTCCCATTATGCGCAAAACTACAGCTAAAGACTTGCGGTGGCGCTGCTATTGAGCTTTGTCGACGCTCATCTGTTGTTCAGGGTGAAACAAGCTACAATTGCGGTCAGTATCAGAGAAAAAGAGTTTATATCTGTATACAAATATAAAAATAGCGTGTTGTGTTTCATTTCTATTCTTCACTAAGCTAGTTTAATTTCACTTGAACTGCAATTATTGAAACATGACTATAAAAGCAAAATAAACCTACTACATACTTAAAACAACATAATAATAGTGTATCAGTCCTATGATAAAGAAATTTTACCTTTTTATACTGTGAGATGAATTTGGCAAGCGTTTTCTACAAGTGAGGTAATTTCTGAACTATTAAAAGTAGTGGAAATTCCTAGAAATATCACTGTGTTCGTTTAGAGCATTTCTAGCCGCAAACTCCTTTTGTGTATAGCAGATGAAAACAAACAAGGGAGAGTATAACATAAACGAAATATGTCGCATGTTATCATTATTCTATACCTCTCATCTAGTTGAAAAAGGTTCATAGACAGACACATGGCTATACCCTGTTCACATAAACTTTCCACAATCGTTAGTGCGATTTAGTCAGATGAAAAACGGATTGGAATACTTAATAGACATGTACTTAAATATTTATCGTGATATACAGCAACAGCTATATAATGTGATCATTACTAGATGTATCTAATTTTATGAAAAATAGTGAATGTCCCAATTCATTTCTAAAGCTTTTAACTTTGTACTTATTTCTTACGAAATTTGCAATAATTTTTTACATTTTAATCTGCACATTGATGTACTCAATTTTTCTATCACAGACAATTATTATTATTATTATTATTATTATTATTATTATTATTATTGCTGTTATTATTATTGTTGTTGTTGTTGCTGCTGCTGCTGCTGCTGTTGTTTTCCAGTATAAGATGGTCAATTAAGCTCTTCTGTTCTGTGCTACCAATTTGAAGTTATACACTTATATAGTCATATAAAAATATAACTGCAAATAAAAATTATACTCGAATGCAGCAGCTCCATATTGCAAAAAAGAATATCTTCTTTTTCATTTCTACAAGAATGACTATAAAAATTACAATTTTCTACAGATACATTGTACATTAATGATTCTGTATATCTCTTAACATATATCTTCATAATACTTTTTCCACTTTACTAGCTAACTTGTTTATCTTATTCTTTTTAATGTCTGATTGAGCTATAATATTATGTAAAGAAGAGAACAGTCAGCAAGACTTTAATTGTTCAATACAATTGTTTCTAAACTTTAGTATCTAAAAGTTCATAGTACAAACAATGGAAACAAAAGAGATTTGACATGAAATATCAATGATAGCATGCATGTATTCCAGAAGAGATATAAAATTGCAAAAAACAGTTTATCTTTAATAACCCAGTATACAGGACTGAAATCTAAAACATCCTCAAAATCCTTCAAATTGCTCTTCATCTCTCTCCACACAGTTGTAGGCGGTGCAACCCCTTGTTAAAAGTACTACGGCATTCGGACTAAAATATTGTCAACTGAGCTGAATTTATAGCTTGAGCAAGGTGCTATTGTACTTGTTTTAAAAGGTTTTTTTCAGCAATAAAAGATTTCACTCAAGGAATCAACCAGAAGTGACATGGTACCACGTCAGGGCTGTAGGGTGGATGGTGACTTCCAGTTTCCTTAAATTTGCACCTGAAGTTCTTGTCTTTGGCGCCGCCGCCTCAGATCTTCAAATAAAGGATCCAAATATAAGTGCCACAGTATTCTCAATTCCTTGTCATTTTGTTCTTAAACAAATATGGCTAGCGTGGACACGTGGTCTACTTCCGTGAAGCAGTTGATTAGTGCGTCGGTCCAAAACCAGTTTGGAAAAGTGGAGGAAGCAGATTGAAGTCCTGCTTGAATCAAATTACGAGTTCAATTTTTTTATGGATTTTTTCTTACCTGAAAATAAAATTGCCATGTAACTAGAGTTCAAGGATTCAATTACAAAATATCTTAACCCAATGGTACCGTATTTTAATGCCCTCATTACCTCGGAAATCTAATTTATATCCCTGTATAGCTGCACAAGTGTGCACAAGTGTGTTTTAAAGTTTAAAACGCACATAGAATCAATCAATATAATTTGTTTCCTGAAATTTTGGATGCATGATACTGGAAGTATTGACTGGAAGCCAACAAAGCTTCCAGCCAACTCGACAATTTTGATGGCGTAATATGATTATTGGGGTGTTAGATCTCAAAACAGTTCTCCAAATGAAGGGTAAGAAGAAGATTTTGGTTTATATACGACGCTGTTTAACATCTCAGGTCATCAGCGTCCCATTCAATTCAGGCGTGAAACGGACGATAATTTCTCTCAAAGGCCTCTTGTTTTAGGGTTGAGGTTCTTTTTCGTGTCGTGAATCTACGACACGGGACCCACGGCTTTACTTCCCTTCCGTAGGAAGCCATACTTAGGATTTTACGCCCATAAATTAAATTGATCGTGGTCGAGATTGAGCCCACGATACTGTAGCATACGAGCGGTTTACTTTGCTTTTCTTTTCTTTTCTTTTTTTTTTTTCTTCCTTGTTTGTGGGTGAAATTTGCTTCGGAAAAAGTCACACGGGCCTAAATATGAACTAGAGGGGCACAGTTAATATTGATTTGTGTGAGATTTTCAGCAACAAATTTACAAAGTGCGCCATGCACTATCATCTGCTTGTTGCACCGAAAGGTGGTCTTATGTGTGCAGAGTTTTCAGAGCATCTCTTTAGTATTGTCGAATTACAGTTGAGTGTTCAGGTACGCTTTGCTTGTAAACCATTATTTGAATATCGAAAAATGAGATGACAATAACTTTCCCAGCAGAAGCAACCACTTTTTCTATTTTTGAAATTGGTGATGTTGGAGACTTCCATACAGAGACTTGCCATTTGCTCCAGAATCGAAATGATGTAACCAAGTTTCATTAGAAATGATCACCTTTGAGAGAAACTCTCCCATCTTCCTGTAACATAATCTTCAATTTTATGCAAACCTGCAGGCGAACGTCCTTTTATTCGGGAGTCAACAACTGGAACCACCGTATACAAACACGTGTCATCTGCGACTTTTCACTTGCCAACGTGCGGATAGCACCCATTGAAATTATTTCAATTTATGAAAATGTTCTTAATGTTATTGGACGATCTTCTCGCACAACGGCAGCAGGAGTGTTAATGTTTTCTTCCGTTAGAAACTAGAGGGCCGGGTCCACCTTTCTTTCAATTTGATTGCCTCTCCTCTTTAAACACTTAAAAACATCTTCGCGCTATGCTATAGCAGAAAGCAGAATTTCAGAGCAGCACATTGTTCGTTATGTGTGCTGCAGGCGGAACTCAACATGTTGCACCTTGCACACTTCTAACAGACGGGAACTGGAAGTGACAGCAATGAAACTAGTACATCACGTATACATTACTCATTACGCTAACAAAGTTAAAATTTAAGGCTAAAAATTATGCCTTAAACATTTATGATAATTCCTTACTGAACAGTCCTTGTACTACTTATTTGCGCTATGTTATTGTTTTATATTTATATGAATTTTTTTTAAAAAGATCGTATAATTTGTTTTACAGGCAGTTGAAATATTTTAGAAAAAATGCAAAAACACATAAAAGTTTAAAAGAATTTATTTTATAAATGCGAAACCTTTTTCATAATCATTGTTATATAATCGAAGAGCATTTAAATTAATTTTTACCATGTTCTGATAAGAGCTCCATTTTTTATCACTCTGCACCTTCAATTATTTTCTATGGCAGTACTATTTTTGTCATAGTAACATACCCATTAGCCATTGAGTTTGGAAATCACTTTAATTCAAAAGCAAATAAGCTTCTGTATAAAACAAATGAAAGTATAGGCTAATAAAAACAAAGGCGCTCTATCAGAAAATATGAAAAAAATCATAGCTTCTATTTTAAAAATGTCTTCCATGGTGTCATATTTCATGCAACAATGACTGTATAATTGTTTAGAATTTATAAAATAAATCCTTTTAATAAATAATACTTTGAATGTGTTTTATTTTTAAAAAAAAAATCATTTACCTCCAAACCAAATTGTGCATTACTTGTGAAAAACTCTGAATGTGCAAAGGAGTTTGTAGTGCATCCATTGTAGGCAAATGTTCAGCTCATTCTACTTGTATATCTTTATTTATTCCCTTATGACAAATAAATTCATACAATGACGTATGTCTTCATTTCTCTGACGATAAGGTAATGTTGCTTTGTTTCTAATAATGACAATATTCGACGAAATTTCTTTAAATGTCATTGCTTTGTTATCAGATGGAAATAATCTTTAAATATATAATAAAACATTTTTCATTGTTTGTAGATATGTGGAAAGTATTATATATTACTACATGATATAATTTTTATATTATTTACTGTTCTCTTGCTTATTTGATAACGATACCCTTATTAAATAGTTTCAATGTAATTATTATTAGAAAAATTCTCTTCTCTTATTACTTCTTTTATGTATAGATTAAACATAATGGGTGACTTGTCTTACTTCTTGATCAATTGCACCAATATTTATTTAGTACATTCTGATTTAAATTGATTCTTTAAAACGCTCTTAGTAGGTCATACACTACCCCTCTATCCGGCAATATCTTCCCTAGGAGAGCTCTGTTAACTTATATCAATCACTGAATCTCATTTAAATGGAACATGAAATTTTCTATACCTGTTTCAATGGTTTATATTAAATTTTAAATTGTTCTTCCCTTGCGAATATCACTTTGACTAGAAAGTTTAGTCCTTTGTGAACTATCTTAGAGAAAATATTGTATCCACTGCTAAAAAGCACGATTCCTGTACATTTATAATTACCTCTCTTCTCGCCCTTTTTCTGTCTATCCAGTCCTTTGAATTAATAAACCGAACAGGTTTTTCGAGAACATATGTGGTGAACACTTGAATAAACCATTATGCTAAAGGTTTGGACAGTATTTTTGTTGTAGGTCTGTGATAGATGCCTTTCGTTCAATACAGATGCAATATCTTAAAATGTCTAACGTCTTAAATGATACTAATTGCTAGTATATTTAATACGCCTAACGACTCGTTTCGTAGAGAAGTTACGGAATTAAAAAAAGTTCACTGAGAGGGGGGGGGGGTAAGTTTGGCAGAACTAGGAAGTGTAGGAGGAAAAGATATGATAGCGGAGAGAATCTTGAAATAGTGGTACAGATGTATAAAATTAGATATGAGATAACAATGTACTAAAAGAATGTCTTATGTACCAAAGAGATGTATTGGGAAGTAACAGCTGGTTTGGGAAGTGAAGAAACTATTAGAAGAAGCTATTAGAATGGGAGATATATGAAGGAGGTGTGAAAGTAATGTCAGTGGATTTTGAAAAGAAGTGAGACAGATGAAGAAAAACAATAGATTTGGCCTAGACTAGAGGATAATTTAGATTTATATAGAATTATTAAAAGAAATTGGGGAAGGGATAAATATATCAATAATTGTCATCAATTCGTAAGAATAGGTCTTGTATTTCTAAAAGGATTAAGAAAAAAAAAATTAAAGAAGGGTGTATTATGTGAAGGAAAGTGAAAAATGTGTTCCATTGTCTAATAGAATGTGAAATGGTCAAAAGGTGGAGAGATAGTATCTGGGATGAAAAATGGAACAAACTAAAGCATATATAGCAACAATAAAATGTTGTCAGATATGAGAGCAGGGAAAATAAACAATACTGGAGAATTCTTAGGAAAGGTAGGAGATAGATAGGTGGAGGAGAAGTTTTAGGAAAGAGATTGTGGGTACGCGCAGTTGTGAAATTGATGATTTATTGTAGGGGTTCATTTAGCATACATAAGGTATGGGTATTGTAAATGTTTAGGTATTTTGTGTTTTTATGTAAATTGGTTTACAAAATTGATAAATAACATGATTTGTTTTGTTTGTAATGTATATAATTATGCATATTCTATGTAGCCATAGCCTAATGATTCGATCTATTTTTTGCCTATATTCTTAAGGTTTTATTTTTACAAAAGGTTATGTAGGCAATGACAAGAAAGGTAGGCGATGAAGCTTATGCTAGTAAAGAACCCTAGACAAAATAGTATAAAAATAAAGTAAAAATATTCCTGGAAGAAAACAAGGAGATTACACAACAAGCCAAAAACCTAAATATCTAGGGAAATTTTTCAGTCATCAGGAAGGGGGAAGACATTTCATTTTATGTGAAATAAATAAGATATAAGGATCGTTGCACAGCGCACGCTATACTATATAGCACTATGCTTTCTTGCGATATTATAACGAGGAATAAGATATGAACATGAGCACACCAGATACTATAATACTTGTATATTTGTTCTGCGAACTTTCATTCTTTTACCAGCGAATTAATTCTCTTAACATATCTAGAGAATAAATTGGAGAATGCAATCATTTATTCCCAAAGCTATAATATGTAGAGGAAAATTTCGACAATACTTTCGGTAACATAAACGCATTTTGAAGAAATTGTGTATGAGAAAATAAAAAATGACATTGACTCCAGAAAGGCAGTTTATTCTTTCGGTTCTGTTGACGGATCGCAAGTGCCACAAAAGGTGTGCGGCGTGGCCGTGGCTTGCGCTAGAAATGCTATTGTTACGATGCTGGCTGAGTTCCCCTCCAAGGAATTCGAACGCTTTAGAAAGGCCGCTTCCAATCCACAAGCCAGTTTGTGCAGGCTTGATCTCCAAAATCACGGTGACATTAATTTCTTGAAAGTCAATCAAGACAATTCCAGAAACCCCATAAAAAGGTTGCCATTATCTTCTGAATGATCCTGAATTTTCTCAGTGACGCTTAGCATTCTTTACGTCACTACACACACTCTCTTTGGAAACAGGCTAACAGTTCCGTTCCATCTCTTGCGGCAATGAATTTCAAATATAATTTTGATTAATTCGAAAACGATGTAAAAACTTGAAGTAAGTTGCTTCTTTTGGATTGCAGAAAGAATACGGAACACTTACATTACGTTGGGCTTCATAATATGAAGTATGTCGTGAATGAACCTCACCGAATTTTCTTTGAGACATTAATTAGTTCCTTCACGACAAGAAAATAACCGCTTTCACAGGCGTAATTCAGTCTCTGGTTTATTAACTGTGAGAAAGTCGTTCATTGCTGAAGAAGTTTGTCACAGCGTGAGACCATTTTTTACATTACAGCAACCAGTGCCTAAATATCGCTTGTATAGAGTTGAAACTGGCACGGTAACCTCCCTAAAGAGATGCGTTTTTTTTTTTTTTTTTGTCTATTATGGTGTTTTAAAATGAGCGCGAATTGTAATTTTTTAAATTTACATGTATAAACAGCGAATACCGAATTATTTTTTACTTTTGTAATAAAGTGCATTACAAGCATTCTAAAATAATAGCGACAAGTGGGATAATATCATAAAATATTTAAAATAAAATTTAACGTAAAGCATTGTCAAATAGATAGTCATTAGGCTCTGAGGTAGTGGTTCTCAAACCTTTTAGATGCTGGAACTCTCTTCATAAACATATTAGCTGAAGAAACCCCTTTATTGATGCTCGAGTATTAAACGTTTAAAATCTTTAAATTAACTTAAAACCCTATATTACGTTAGTAGGTAAAAATGACACAACGACTTTTAAAATATACAAACACAACAAGTATACATTTATTTCAAACTTAATTAAACCATTAATTAAAGAGGTGCAATTAATAATTATAGGATATTTCTCTATCTGTCATATTTTAACCAAAACCAGGATCTGAAATTTTCTTTTTGGATATTATTAAATATTTTATGTAGGGACAGAACAGACTTGCGGGCTTAAGTTACACGGTTACACCATAGTTCCAAACTTTTTAAACTTCTCTTTTCATTTTAGATTTATTCACCTCTCTATCTGAAATACAGCGATGGCTTTGGATGACATAGAGCTTTAAAGCCAGGAGGTACAGGACTTGAAATAAAATCTCAGATCGTTTTAAGCAAATAGGTAATTATTTTAATTTATTTTTTCAATAGGCGTACACAAAATTTTCCTTCTTTATTCATAATGAAAATCCAATTAATAACAACGCTTTACAGTTTTCTCCTCCTTACGCTTGAGATACGCTGTAACACATATTGAACTTGAAGTGTTAATTTACTCTTTAAGCAGCCAAGTATTACTCTGTAGTATAACTTGTTTGCAACTTTGCTGTTGATTTACAAAGAAACTGGCAAAAATTAAAGCAGTGATTCGAGGACAGAATATACACATTTTTGCAATTAAGTACTTGATTAATTAACGTTATGAAACCTTCAAGTGAAGACAAATGAATCAAGTAGAAATACAAACAGTGGGAATTAAATGCTTTGAGTTATCGTGTTACTTCATTATTATAATTTATTACGGAAGGTTCATTAATGATATTAAAAGTAGAATATTTAACACTGCGTAATTTGAGATAGCCAGTTATTTTTGGTATTATGTGATTACATTCATGTCCAGGCTAGCCAAAAGAAAGGATTAAATTCATATTGAGAGCATCTGACTGTTTTCTGCATAAAATTTTGGTTATCGTGTATAAACGCGAAGGCATAGGTCCATAATTTGCTTGGAAAGCCTTAATAAAAATTTCTCAAAATTGAAAAAAGTAAGCTTTTGATCTAGTCAGACCACTAAGTGCAAACATTACGAAACATTAACATAAAATAATAATATCAATGTTTTGTAAATAAGCAAAATAAGATTGTGCTCTAATTCACTTATACAATTATATTCATAGGCCCAAGCATGACATATATGGTCGCGAATTACTGTAAATAGAAAAAAAAGTTAGCATTCATGCATAATGAATTAAATGATATCCATTCTGCTTAGATAAATTAAAAGGAAATTACATTTATTTACACCAATTGTCTGCATTTCTAATTTAACATGCATTTGAAAGGTCCTTCTGTACATCGTCAAAACAACCTCGCAATTTAATTATAAGATTATTTTTAAATAAATGCAATTTCATTCCAGTTGATTTTGCAGGAGATCTCTCGTTTCATTAAAATGAAAAGTATTCAAAAAGTATATAATAACTAGTGAACTTCGCATTCAAATTTTCAATTATGACTCCAGCTTACAGAAGAAAATGTTCACTGAAAGTATAGCGAAATAAACTTGGAAACTTTGTATGCGGTTGCGGTATTTAACTCAGATTAGCTAATAGAGAGCGTAGATGGCAGACCATTATCATGGAGAACTTATAACCATATTTTCCTTTGATTTGGCTTACTCATTTCTCGTTTTGCACTTGTAAGTACTTCATGAAGCTTTCCATTATTGCTGAATAAACCAATTAAGTAATAAAGTCGAAGTCTGAATCTACAGTAAATAATTTATCTAGAATGCTGTCTTATATAGCGGGTGTTAATGAACTAAACTGCAGTGTCGCCCCTGATGGTCTAGTGGCAACGATATTTGCCTCATAGACCCAAGATCTCGGATTCAATCCTGGCCAGGGTCGATAGAATTTTTTCGGGCGTAAAAATCCTAAATATGGCTTCCTTCGGAAAGGAAGTAAATCCGTGGGTCCCATGCCGTAGATTAAGGGCAAGTGAAAGAACCTCAAGCCTGAAAGAAGAGGATTCTGAGCATAATTTACCGGCCGTTTCAAGTCCTGAATTGAACGGAACGCTGATGAATAAAGATAATAAAGAGTGCCCATAAAGGAAAAAAAATAAATAACTACAAATAAAAAAATAATAATAAATGCTACAGGAATATCAGAGATTATAAAGAGATCTCAGACAAGCAATTTGATCAGGAATATATGGACTACAAAGAAAAGTAATAACGAGACAGTACTAAAGCAAAATGGAATAAAATTTTGCCCTAAAATGTTTCCAAACCTGCTTTGCGAGCGAGGAAATCTCAATTTTCAATATTTCATCAGCGGCTTTTTTAATATTTTGGTGCAGTAGAAATCTCCAATCTTAAACTAAGCATATGACAGTAAGTACGACACTGAATCCCATTAACTGATGTATCGCGTTTTGTACCTTAGTCTTGACTGTGTAACCGAGGTAACGGATAAGGCACAGAATAGTTTTCAAGATCGTAGATTAGAGCCTGCTCAGTAGATTAATTATTTGTCATTTTTTTCATTTAAGAAGTATGCTCATAGATAAGATTCTTTCCACTTTCTGCAATTGCCTCTTAATCCCGATTGTCCAACCTCCAATCCACGATCATGTATTCTTCTCACCACTCCACCTCCTATTTGAATGCATCTCTTCTTTAGACGTTCCTGAGATGACCAATATATCACTTGTAGGTCACCTCTCTTCCGATATCCTCTCTACATGTTCACACCACGTCAAGTTTTTACATAATTGCAGTAGCAGTAGGTGTATCTTTATTTTTATAAAAGATATATACACATTACAAATATACAACGAGATCCGTTTGGATATGGATAATATTAAAAATTATTATAAAAGCCAATATGATAGCAGGAGACATTTCTAGATAATATTTTGCTTAAAAGATGGAAATTTTCGTGCATGGCAAGAATGGAAATCAGCAATGTATGTGATAAATAAAAGTAGTAGACAAATGAAATGGCTACTACAAATCAACAGCGAGAGCTATGAACCTTATTTGGATATGTTGCAGTTGTTTCTGTTGCCACAACTTGATGAAGACAACAATATGAACATTGTATTCCAGAAAGGGTGGGCATGGAAGGTTCGTCATTTTCTAAATACAGCTTTCAATCGTAGACTAATGTCATGACTAATTTCTTAGCCCCCAAACTCCCCAGATTTAACTCCCTCTAACTTCCTTGTGTGGGTTTCTCTGAATAGACAAGTGTCTTTAATTGAACATTGTGATCTGGATTTAAAAATTGCTCAAGTTATCCAAAAAAAATCACCCCTCTGGTGTTGCAACGTACATGGACTGAATTGCATTACCGTTATGAATTGTGCAGAATAATGGGGGCCAAGTAGCATTCTGAAAATTTTACCATCTTTCAATTTTGTATACAAGTTCAAAATGTAAAATTTAGTAGTAAATATTTTACAGTGTTTTCTTTTTATCCATACCAAACGGATCACCCTATATTTTATGCATGGACCGTAGACGGTGCCTGCTTAAATTTGATACACAATTAGAAAATGGAACAAATAATAATAAGACAATATTCATAATAATAAGTAAGTAAATAATTTTTAAAAATATTATATAAATTATATAAAATTGTATCTAATAGTATCTCTTAGGCTTCCTACACATTTCTAATTTTATCCATCCTTCATTCACTCACTCTTCTCCTTAAGTCATTAATTTCAAATACTTCAATCTGACGTTTTAAGTTCTCAGAGAAACATGAGATTATAGCTAAGAAAGTAATCAACTAAACTCGAACTCCATAACAATAACCCGCTTTTACTTGACGCATATAATGCCCACTGCGCTAAAGAGAATTTTTTCAGTAGTATTAGTGGTAGGTGTATCTTTATTGTTATAAAATTCTTTATACACATTACAAATATAAAGAGCCATATTACACAATTTCCATCTGTTATTGTGGGACATCATTTCGAATGGAAATTTCATTAGTTGGAGATGAATGTTTTTCTTTAGCAAACAATGTTATAGTTTTGAATTTAAAATGCAGACTATAGATCCCCTATCACAAATTGTTTGTTTAAGATACTTTTCCAACCTCTGGAATTATTGTGTAGAATTTCTTTAACATCCTTTACAGTATATATACTGCGGAAACCTAAAAGAGGTCAACTTTGCAAGAACTGACTGCAGATTGTGATACTTTCTTGGGTTAGCACATATAAACCTTAAAACAGAAATCTAGATTCTTCTTCTGAGAGAAAAAAAATGATGTGTAACTGAGAGTTTTGACCTGTTTAATCATGCCCATATTAAATAATATAATACAACTGAGAAACATTCTTTGATATCATTGTTGCTATTTATATGTTAAAATGTTCCAGAATTTAGATTTGATTATTTTTTTCTACTTCTGTTAAAGTACGCGATTAGTTGATCGTGTCCAGGCAATGAAAGCTAATAATTATGTCTCTTGTCTTAAATTATGTTTTACTTTTATAGAAGTAAAACACGATTTTAATTTTTGTTTAGTTTAGTTTGAACCTATGAATAAATAGACAACTGCAATTGTAAATATTTATAGGACGCACATCATTTAACGAAACCACGTTTTTTCTAACTAACAAGTTCTTCACAAGAAGCACTTTTTATCTACAATCCAAGGTATAATAATTTAATTTTTGCACAACTCTAGCTATAAAGCGACATGTAAATTGAAACTATTGTTATGTTGCAATTACTGCAATTCTGAATATTTATGGGAGGCACATTATTTGAAGACTATTAACAATTTCTTATACAGTAATCATAATATATCATAATTTATTCTTACTCTATTACTCACACACCATTCCTTGAATTTCGTGCAATTGCTCATAAAAAGCTTTCTAGACTTTTCAGGAAATATATTAAATGTTAAATGTTCAACTCTTGCATGATTCAACTGGTGGACTTCAAATTCATCTTCCTCCTAATTTTCACTTTATGAAGCATAAAAAAACACAGAAATCTAAAATAGAGGCCACAACAACAATATTTGTTTATTTCTCTTGTTACCAGCAAAATATTCCACAATCATATACATGTAAAGGTTGAGGTTGGCTTTCACTGAGTCGAATAAATTGCAATTTATAATAATTTATTTCATGA